>JBAIZL010000009.1:1844192-2041692 GCA_036971475.1 Prosapia bicincta
GGTGTCTCATTGTAGTCATAAAGTAACTCCGACATGTGGGAAATTAACATTTTCTTACTCCGTTCCACATTCACATTTCAGTATTAATAAAAGCTTTTTAATTAGTATCCTAACAAGAATTAGATTCGTATTTAATAGGTATACAAATGAGGTATGTTTAACATCCTAGAATAAAGTTATGAGATAAAACAAATACCAGTGTATTAAACAGTCCAGTTTTAATCTGCACTAGCGCTCGCGGCGGCCTGATTCAGAACAAAACAGTATTTTAATGAAACTCCTCTGGCGCGCTTAGTTGATTAATGATTGTGCAAACATGATGTTTTGCTGAATATTCGAAACTCAAGAAAGGAGGACGGTGGATTAATCACACGCCGCTTTTGTCAATTGATTTATCTAACGCTTTTTTGCGTCCTCTTTTTCCCGAACGCGAGCAATGATAAATGTGCCCGATTCGCAAAGTGTGACAACGCGTTTATTCTCCGGTGCTGCCGCTGGTGTCTGATCGCGTGATTTCCAAATTTGCTAAAACTCATGGTGCTACGTCCGTCTTAGCTGGTGGATAAATTTATGCCATTTCGACGAATGATCTAGAAAAATATAATTTTCGTTTAAAGAAATGACAATTTAAAAAAAAATTGTCCTGGCCCTCGCAGGTGGGCCGACAAAATTGAAAACTTTGATAATCAGACCTACAGAAATTTTCAATTAAGAAAAATCTTTAAGTTGCGTATTGAGGAATCACGTAAACGTATTAATAAGAAACCATACAGAATTTGTACATCCAACAATAAAATGGGAGCTACAAATAACACTTAACAGGTAATAGTTTTGCAATATTTTCAACAGATGAAATGAAAATATAAGGTTATAAATATTTATATTATTATAAACAATATTACACATTTTCTTCATTGAATATCAAAATATGAACTACAAATAACGAATTAGAGGTAATAGTTTGACAAAATTGTCAATGGAAATCGCTAAAAATGTAAGTGTATACATTTTTTCATTCAAAATTTACATTTTTATTTGAGGAATGTGTTAAGTAAAGACTAATATTTACTACAGAAAACATTAAATGAATGTAGATAGCAAAAAAATTATTACGTGTTTACTGGATACAATTTTAACAAATTAGTTTGAAATCTGTTCTTCAAAAGTATCAGACTCGCCTAAAAATGTCATTACAAAAATTGGATTTAGTATACATAACCTATTATTTGTACTTAGGTTTACGAATTCATCTACTGTCACCGGCGCACGTAAAAGCTCTAGCTCAAGGTAGGTCAAACGATAAGGTCATTCCCAAAAACATTTCTAACATGAAACGTCAGATTTACGGAAAATTACAAAGCAAAAACGGGATCAGATATAATTTATTTTGTGCACCTTTTCTTATTAGAATTAGTACTTTTACCTACCTATAAATACTTATGTTACTTACTAAAATATAACCACTTCAAAACTACCGTACGGTTAGGTTATGTTTGTAGGTTAGGAATACATGCGCAGAACTGAAAACCGAGCGTAACTCATTTCTACACCAGGACTCTTCCCGTGCGCCGGTGACAATATTTTGTTGTCCATAAAATATAACCTATCAACACATCCGTTTTTATATCAACACAGTGTGTTCGAGATGGACATTGATACCCGCAAGGGAGGAGAAAAATATGAAATGGGGGGGGATTAAGGTGGAAAAATATTAAATTCCCATGGAGTGGGAGATAAGGGAGAGTCGAGAATCTACTTGTGCAGGCATTAGTAGAACTAGATATATGGCGACCACACCAAGTTTAGAAAAGGAGAAAAATATAAATGTATAGTGTGAGATAAGCCGTTGCAAGGTGTATTCAAGGTAGGTGAGGCACATGACGAAAACAAAAGATGTTAGCTATGCACAATAATGAGGACAAACGTGTGGTTTTTCTAAATAAATATTTCCTCACCAAGGGACTGTTGGCGTAAACGTTTCTAGATATAAATTGATGATGTTTAAAGTGCTCGTGCCAAACCTGACTATTCTAAATGCAAGTGTACAGATAAAGTTAATTCTCTAGTGACCGAATGTGTATCTGATCTTAAGGAACTACCTGGTCCCCATAGATCTAACATCACCGATGTTGGATTAACATCACGGATCTAACATCACGTTGGCGCAAACGTTTCTAGATGTAAATTGATGTTTAAAGTGTTCGTGCCAAACCTGACTATTCTAAATGCAAATGGACAGATAAAGTTAATTCTCTAGTGACCGAATGTGTATCTGATCTTAAGGAACTACCTGGTCCCCATAGATCTAACATCACCGATGTTGGATTAACATCACGGATCTAACATCACGTTGGCATTAACGTTTCTAGATATAAATTGATGATGTTTAAAGTGCTCGTGCCAAACCTGACTATTCTAAATGCAAGTGTACAGATAAAGTTAATTCTCTAGTGACCGAATGTGTATCTGATCTTAAGGAACTACCTGGTCCCCATAGATCTAACATCACCGATGTTGGATTAACATCACGGATCTAACATCACGTTGGCGCAAACGTTTCTAGATGTAAATTGATGTTTAAAGTGTTCGTGCCAAACCTGACTATTCTAAATGCAAGTGGACAGATAAAGTTAATTCTCTAGTGACCGAATGTGTATCTGATCTTAAGGAACTACCTGGTCCCCATAGATCTAACATCACCGATGTTGGATTAACATCACGGATCTAACATCACGTTGGCATTAACGTTTCTAGATGTAAATTGATGTTTAAAGTGTTCGTGCCAAACCTGACTATTCTAAATGCAAGTGGACAGATAAAGTTAATTCTCTAGTGACCGAATGTGTATCTGATCTTAAGGAACTACCTGGTCCCCATAGATCTAACATCACCGATGTTGGATTAACATCACGGATCTAACATCACGTTGGCATTAACGTTTCTAGATGTAAATTGATGTTTAAAGTGTTCGTGCCAAACCTGACTATTCTAAATGCAAGTGGACAGATAAAGTTAATTCTCTAGTGACCGAATGTGTATCTGATCTTAAGGAACTACCTGGTCCCCATAGATCTAACATCACCGATGTTGGATTAACATCACGGATCTAACATCACGTTGGCATTAACGTTTCTAGATGTAAATTGATGTTTAAAGTGTTCGTGCCAAACCTGACTATTCTAAATGCAAGTGGACAGATAAAGTTAATTCTCTAGTGACCGAATGTGTATCTGATCTTAAGGAACTACCTGGTCCCCATAGATCTAACATCACCGATGTTGGATTAACATCACGGATCTAACATCACGTTGGCATTAACGTTTCTAGATGTAAATTGATGTTTAAAGTGTTCGTGCCAAACCTGACTATTCTAAATGCAAGTGTACAGATAAAGTTAATTCTCTAGTGACCGAATGTGTATCTGATCTTAAGGAACTACCTGGTCCCCATAGATCTAACATCACCGATGTTGGATTAACATCACGGATCTAACATCACGTTGGCATTAACGTTTCTAGATATAAATTGATGATGTTTAAAGTGTTCGTGCCAAACCTGACTATTCTAAATGCAAGTGGACAGATAAAGTTAATTCTCTAGTGACCGAATGTGTATCTGATCTTAAGGAACTACCTGGTCCCCATAGATCTAACATCACCGATGTTGGATTAACATCACGGATCTAACATCACGTTGGCATTAACGTTTCTAGATATAAATTGATGATGTTTAAAGTGTTCGTGCCAAACCTGACTATTCTAAATGCAAGTGTACAGATAAAGTTAATTCTCTAGTGACCGAATGTGTATCTGATCTTAAGGAACTACCTGGTCTCCATAGATCTAACATCACGTTGGCATTAACGTTTCTAGATATAAATTGATGTTGTTTAAAGTGTTCGTGCCAAACCTGACTATTCTAAATGCAAGTGGACAGATAAAGTTAATTCTCTAGTGACCGAATGTGTATCTGATCTTAAGGAACTACCTGGTCTCCATAGATCTAACATCACGTTGGCATTAACAATTCTAGATATAAATTGATGTTGTTTAAAGTGTTCGTGCCCAACCTGACTATTCTAAATGCAAGTGGACAGATAAAGTTAATTCTCTAGTGACCGAATGTGTATCTGATCTTAAGGAACTACCTGGTCTCCATAGATCTAACATCACCGATGTTGGATTAACATCACGGATCTAACATCACGTTGGCGTAAACGTTTCTAGATATAAATTGATGTTGTTTAAAGTGCTCGTGCCAAACCTGACTATTCTAAATGCAAGTGTACAGATAAAGTTAATTCTCTAGTGACCGAATGTGTATCTGATCTTAAGGAACTACCTGGTCTCCATAGATCTAACATCACCGATGTTGGATTAACATCACGGATCTAACATCACGTTGGCGTAAACGTTTCTAGATATAAATTGATGTTGTTTAAAGTGTTCGTGCCAAACCTGACTATTCTAAATGCAAGTGGACAGATAAAGTTAATTCTTTAGTGACCGAATGTGTATCTGATCTTAAGGAGCTACCTGGTCTCCATAGATCTACATCACGTTGGCATTAACGTTTCTAGATATAAAGTGATGATGTTTAAAGTGTTCGTGCCAAACCTGACTATTCTAAATGCAAGTGGACAGATAAAGTTAATTCTCTAGTGACCGAATGTGTATCTGATCTTAAGGAACTACCTGGTCCCCATAGATCTAACATCACCGATGTTGGATTAACATCACGTTGGCGTAAACGTTTCTAGATATAAATTGATGATGTTTAAAGTGTTCGTGCCAAACCTGACTATTCTAAATGCAAGTGGACAGATAAAGTTAATTCTTTAGTGACCGAATGTGTATCTGATCTTAAGGAGCTACCTGGTCTCCATAGATCTAACATCACGTTGGCATTAACGTTTCTAGATATAAAGTGATGATGTTTAAAGTGTTCGTGCCAAACCTGACTATTCTAAATGCAAGTGGACAGATAAAGTTAATTCTTTAGTAACCGAATGTGTATCTGATCTTAAGGAGCTACCTGGTCTCCATAGATCTAACATCACGTTGGCATTAACGTTTCTAGATATAAATTGATGATGTTTAAAGTGTTCGTGCCAAACCTGACTATTCTAAATGCAAGTGGACAGATAAAGTTAATTCTTTAGTGACCGAATGTGTATCTGATCTTAAGGAGCTACCTGGTCTCCATAGATCTAACATCACGTTGGCATTAACGTTTCTAGATATAAATTGATGATGTTTAAAGTGTTCGTGCCAAACCTGACTATTCTAAATGCAAGTGGACAGATAAAGTTAATTCTCTAGTGACCGAATGTGTATCTGATCTTAAGGAACTACCTGGTCCCCATAGATCTAACATCACGTTGGCATTAACGTTTCTAGATATAAAGTGATGATGTTTAAAGTGTTCGTGCCAAACCTGACTATTCTAAATGCAAGTGGACAGATAAAGTTAATTCTTTAGTGACCGAATGTGTATCTGATCTTAAGGAGCTACCTGGTCTCCATAGATCTAACATCACGTTGGCATTAACGTTTCTAGATATAAAGTGATGATGTTTAAAGTGTTCGTGCCAAACCTGACAATTCTAAATGCAAGTGGACAGATAAAGTTAATTCTTTAGTGACCGAATGTGTATCTGATCTTAAGGAACTACCTGGTCCCCATAGATCTAACATCACGTTGGCATTAACGTTTCTAGATATAAAGTGATGATGTTTAAAGTGTTCGTGCCAAACCTGACTATTCTAAATGCAAGTGGACAGATAAAGTTAATTCTTTAGTGACCGAATGTGTATCTGATCTTAAGGAACTACCTGGTCCCCATAGATCTAACATCACGTTGGCATTAACGTTTCTAGATATAAAGTGATGATGTTTAAAGTGTTCGTGCCAAACCTGACTATTCTAAATGCAAGTGGACAGATAAAGTTAATTCTTTAGTGACCGAATGTGTATCTGATCTTAAGGAACTACCTGGTCTCCATAGATCTAACATCACGTTGGCATTAACGTTTCTAGATATAAAGTGATGATGTTTAAAGTGTTCGTGCCAAACCTGACTATTCTAAATGCAAGTGGACAGATAAAGTTAATTCTTTAGTGACCGAATGTGTATCTGATCTTAAGGAGCTACCTGGTCTCCATAGATCTAACATCACGTTGGCATTAACGTTTCTAGATATAAATTGATGATGTTTAAAGTGTTCGTGCCAAACCTGACTATTCTAAATGCAAGTGGACAGATAAAGTTAATTCTCTAGTGACCGAATGTGTATCTGATCTTAAGGAACTACCTGGTCCCCATAGATCTAACATCACGTTGGCATTAACGTTTCTAGATATAAAGTGATGATGTTTAAAGTGTTCGTGCCAAACCTGACTATTCTAAATGCAAGTGGACAGATAAAGTTAATTCTCTAGTGACCGAATGTGTATCTGATCTTAAGGAACTACCTGGTCCCCATAGATCTAACATCACCGATGTTGGATTAACATCACGTTGGCGTAAACGTTTCTAGATATAAATTGATGATGTTTAAAGTGTTCGTGCCAAACCTGACTATTCTAAATGCAAGTGGACAGATAAAGTTAATTCTTTAGTGACCGAATGTGTATCTGATCTTAAGGAGCTACCTGGTCTCCATAGATCTAACATCACGTTGGCATTAACGTTTCTAGATATAAAGTGATGATGTTTAAAGTGTTCGTGCCAAACCTGACTATTCTAAATGCAAGTGGACAGATAAAGTTAATTCTTTAGTGACCGAATGTGTATCTGATCTTAAGGAGCTACCTGGTCTCCATAGATCTAACATCACGTTGGCATTAACGTTTCTAGATATAAAGTGATGATGTTTAAAGTGTTCGTGCCAAACCTGACTATTCTAAATGCAAGTGGACAGATAAAGTTAATTCTCTAGTGACCGAATGTGTATCTGATCTTAAGGAACTACCTGGTCCCCATAGATCTAACATCACCGATGTTGGATTAACATCACGTTGGCGTAAACGTTTCTAGATATAAATTGATGATGTTTAAAGTGTTCGTGCCAAACCTGACTATTCTAAATGCAAGTGGACAGATAAAGTTAATTCTTTAGTGACCGAATGTGTATCTGATCTTAAGGAGCTACCTGGTCTCCATAGATCTAACATCACGTTGGCATTAACGTTTCTAGATATAAAGTGATGATGTTTAAAGTGTTCGTGCCAAACCTGACTATTCTAAATGCAAGTGGACAGATAAAGTTAATTCTTTAGTGACCGAATGTGTATCTGATCTTAAGGAGCTACCTGGTCTCCATAGATCTAACATCACGTTGGCATTAACGTTTCTAGATATAAATTGATGTTGTTTAAAGTGCTCGTGCCAAACCTGACTATTCTAAATGCAAGTGTACAGATAAAGTTAATTCTCTAGTGACCGAATGTGTATCTGATCTTAAGGAACTACCTGGTCTCCATAGATCTAACATCACCGATGTTGGATTAACATCACGGATCTAACATCACGTTGGCGTAAACGTTTCTAGATATAAATTGATGTTGTTTAAAGTGTTCGTGCCAAACCTGACTATTCTAAATGCAAGTGGACAGATAAAGTTAATTCTTTAGTGACCGAATGTGTATCTGATCTTAAGGAGCTACCTGGTCTCCATAGATCTAACATCACGTTGGCATTAACGTTTCTAGATATAAATTTATGTTGTTTAAAGTGTTCGTGCCAAACCTGACTATTCTAAATGCAAGTGGACAGATAAAGTTAATTCTTTAGTGACCGAATGTGTATCTGATCTTAAGGAGCTACCTGGTCTCCATAGATCTAACATCACGTTGGCATTAACGTTTCTAGATATAAATTGATGTTGTTTAAAGTGTTCGTGCCAAACCTGACTATTCTAAATGCAAGTGGACAGATAAAGTTAATTCTCTAGTGACCGAATGTGTATCTGATCTTAAGGAACTACCTGGTCTCCATAGATCTAACATCACGTTGGCATTAACGTTTCTAGATATAAATTGATGTTGTTTAAAGTGTTCGTGCCAAACCTGACTATTCTAAATGCAAGTGGACAGATAAAGTTAATTCTCTAGTGACCGAATGTGTATCTGATCTTAAGGAACTACCTGGTCTCCATAGATCTAACATCACGTTGGCATTAACGTTTCTAGATATAAATTGATGTTGTTTAAAGTGTTCGTGCCAAACCTGACTATTCTAAATGCAAGTGGACAGATAAAGTTAATTCTTTAGTGACCGAATGTGTATCTGATCTTAAGGAACTACCTGGTCTCCATAGATCTAACATCACGTTGGCATTAACGTTTCTAGATATAAATTGATGTTGTTTAAAGTGTTCGTGCCAAACCTGACTATTCTAAATGCAAGTGGACAGATAAAGTTAATTCTCTAGTGACCGAATGTGTATCTGATCTTAAGGAACTACCTGGTCTCCATAGATCTAACATCACGTTGGCATTAACGTTTCTAGATATAAATAGATGTTGTTTAAAGTGTTCGTGCCAAACCTGACTATTCTAAATGCAAGTGGACAGATAAAGTTAATTCTCTAGTGACCGAATGTGTATCTGATCTTAAGGAACTACCTGGTCTCCATAGATCTAACATCACGTTGGCATTAACGTTTCTAGATATAAATAGATGTTGTTTAAAGTGTTCGTGCCAAACCTGACTATTCTAAATGCAAGTGGACAGATAAAGTTAATTCTCTAGTGACCGAATGTGTATCTGATCTTAAGGAACTACCTGGTCCCCATAGATCTAACATCACCGATGTTGGATTAACATCACGGATCTAACATCACGTTGGCGTAAACGTTTCTAGATATAAATTGATGTTGTTTAAAGTGTTCGTGCCAAACCTGACTATTCTAAATGCAAGTGTACAGATAAAGTTAATTCTCTAGTGACCGAATGTGTATCTGATCTTAAGGAACTACCTGGTCCCCATAGATCTAACATCACCGATGTTGGATTAACATCACGGATCTAACATCACGTTGGCGTAAACGTTTCTAGATATAAATTGATGTTGTTTAAAGTGTTCGTGCCAAACCTGACTATTCTAAATGCAAGTGTACAGATAAAGTTAATTCTCTAGTGACCGAATGTGTATCTGATCTTAAGGAACTACCTGGTCCCCATAGATCTAACATCACCGATGTTGGATTAACATCACGGATCTAACATCACGTTGGCGTAAACGTTTCTAGATATAAATTGATGTTGTTTAAAGTGTTCGTGCCAAACCTGACTATTCTAAATGCAAGTGGACAGATAAAGTTAATTCTCTAGTGACCGAATGTGTATCTGATCTTAAGGAACTACCTGGTCTCCATAGATCTAACATCACGTTGGCATTAACGTTTCTAGATATAAATTGATGTTGTTTAAAGTGTTCGTGCCAAACCTGACTATTCTAAATGCAAGTGGACAGATAAAGTTAATTCTCTAGTGACCGAATGTGTATCTGATCTTAAGGAACTACCTGGTCTCCATAGATCTAACATCACCGATGTTGGATTAACATCACGGATCTAACATCACGTTGGCGTAAACGTTTCTAGATATAAATTGATGTTGTTTAAAGTGTTCGTGCCAAACCTGACTATTCTAAATGCAAGTGGACAGATAAAGTTAGTTCTCTAGTGACCGAATGTGTATCTGATCTTAAGGAACTACCTGGTCTCCATAGATCTAACATCACCGATGTTGGATTAACATCACGGATCTAACATCACGTTGGCGTAAACGTTTCTAGATATAAATTGATGTTGTTTAAAGTGCTCGTGCCAAACCTGACTATTCTAAATGCAAGTGTACAGATAAAGTTAATTCTCTAGTGACCGAATGTGTATCTGATCTTAAGGAACTACCTGGTCTCCATAGATCTAACATCACCAATGATGGATTAACATCACGGATCTAACATCACGTTGGCATTAACGTTTCTAGATATAAATTGATGATGTTTAAAGTGTTCGTGCCAAACCTGACTATTCTAAATGCAAGTGTACAGATAAAGTTAATTCTCTAGTGACCGAATGTGTATCTGATCTTAAGGAACTACCTGGTCTCCATAGATCTAACATCACCGATGTTGGATTAACATCACGGATCTAACATCACGTTGGCGTAAACGTTTCTAGATATAAATTGATGTTGTTTAAAGTGCTCGTGCCAAACCTGACTATTCTAAATGCAAGTGGACAGATAAAGTTAATTCTCTAGTGACCGAATGTGTATCTGATCTTAAGGAACTACCTGGTCTCCATAGATCTAACATCACCGATGTTGGATTAACATCACGGATCTAACATCACGTTGGCATTAACGTTTCTAGATATAAATTGATGTTTAAAGTGCTCGTGCCAAACCTGACTATTCTAAATGCAAGTGTACAGATAAAGTTAATTCTCTAGTGACCGAATGTGTATCTGATCTTAAGGAACTACCTGGTCTCCATAGATCTAACATCACCGATGTTGGATTAACATCACGGATCTAACATCACGTTGGCATTAACGTTTCTAGATATAAATTGATGATGTTTAAAGTGTTCGTGCCAAACCTGACTATTCTAAATGCAAGTGTACAGATAAAGTTAATTCTCTAGTGACCGAATGTGTATCTGATCTTAAGGAACTACCTGGTCTCCATAGATCTAACATCACCGATGTTGGATTAACATCACGGATCTAACATCACGTTGGCATTAACGTTTCTAGATATAAATTGATGTTTAAAGTGCTCGTGCCAAACCTGACTATTCTAAATGCAAGTGTACAGATAAAGTTAATTCTCTAGTGACCGAATGTGTATCTGATCTTAAGGAACTACCTGGTCTCCATAGATCTAACATCACCGATGATGGATTAACATCACGGATCTAACATCACGTTGGCATTAACGTTTCTAGATATAAATTGATGATGTTTAAAGTGTTCGTGCCAAACCTGACTATTCTAAATGCAAGTGGACAGATAAAGTTAATTCTCTAGTGACCGAATGTGTATCTGATCTTAAGGAACTACCTGGTCCCCATAGATCTAACATCACCGATGTCGGATTAACATCACGGATCTAACATCACGTTGGCATTAACGTTTCTAGATGTAAATTGATGTTGTTTAAAGTGCTCGTGCCAAACCTGACTATTCTAAATGCAAGTGTACAGATAAAGTTAATTCTCTAGTGACCGAATGTGTATCTGATCTTAAGGAACTACCTGGTCTCCATAGATCTAACATCACCGATGTTGGATTAACATCACGGATCTAACATCACGTTGGCATTAACGTTTCTAGATATAAATTGAGGTTTAAAGTGTTCGTGCCAAACCTGACTATTCTAAATGCAAGTGGACAGATAAAGTTAATTCTCTAGTGACCGAATGTGTATCTGATCTTAAGGAACTACCTGGTCTCCATAGATCTAACATCACCGATGTTGGATTAACATCACGGATCTAACATCACGTTGGCATTAACGTTTCTAGATATAAATTGATGTTTAAAGTGTTCGTGCCAAACCTGACTATTCTAAATGCAAGTGGACAGATAAAGTTAATTCTTTAGTGACCGAATGTGTATCTGATCTTAAGGAGCTACCTGGTCTCCATAGATCTAACATCACGTTGGCATTAACGTTTCTAGATATAAAGTGATGATGTTTAAAGTGTTCGTGCCAAACCTGACTATTCTAAATGCAAGTGGACAGATAAAGTTAATTCTCTAGTGACCGAATGTGTATCTGATCTTAAGGAACTACCTGGTCCCCATAGATCTAACATCACCGATGTTGGATTAACATCACGTTGGCGTAAACGTTTCTAGATATAAATTGATGATGTTTAAAGTGTTCGTGCCAAACCTGACTATTCTAAATGCAAGTGGACAGATAAAGTTAATTCTTTAGTGACCGAATGTGTATCTGATCTTAAGGAGCTACCTGGTCTCCATAGATCTAACATCACGTTGGCATTAACGTTTCTAGATATAAAGTGATGATGTTTAAAGTGTTCGTGCCAAACCTGACTATTCTAAATGCAAGTGGACAGATAAAGTTAATTCTTTAGTGACCGAATGTGTATCTGATCTTAAGGAGCTACCTGGTCTCCATAGATCTAACATCACGTTGGCATTAACGTTTCTAGATATAAATTGATGTTGTTTAAAGTGCTCGTGCCAAACCTGACTATTCTAAATGCAAGTGTACAGATAAAGTTAATTCTCTAGTGACCGAATGTGTATCTGATCTTAAGGAACTACCTGGTCTCCATAGATCTAACATCACCGATGTTGGATTAACATCACGGATCTAACATCACGTTGGCGTAAACGTTTCTAGATATAAATTGATGTTGTTTAAAGTGTTCGTGCCAAACCTGACTATTCTAAATGCAAGTGGACAGATAAAGTTAATTCTTTAGTGACCGAATGTGTATCTGATCTTAAGGAGCTACCTGGTCTCCATAGATCTAACATCACGTTGGCATTAACGTTTCTAGATATAAATTTATGTTGTTTAAAGTGTTCGTGCCAAACCTGACTATTCTAAATGCAAGTGGACAGATAAAGTTAATTCTTTAGTGACCGAATGTGTATCTGATCTTAAGGAGCTACCTGGTCTCCATAGATCTAACATCACGTTGGCATTAACGTTTCTAGATATAAATTGATGTTGTTTAAAGTGTTCGTGCCAAACCTGACTATTCTAAATGCAAGTGGACAGATAAAGTTAATTCTCTAGTGACCGAATGTGTATCTGATCTTAAGGAACTACCTGGTCTCCATAGATCTAACATCACGTTGGCATTAACGTTTCTAGATATAAATTGATGTTGTTTAAAGTGTTCGTGCCAAACCTGACTATTCTAAATGCAAGTGGACAGATAAAGTTAATTCTTTAGTGACCGAATGTGTATCTGATCTTAAGGAACTACCTGGTCTCCATAGATCTAACATCACGTTGGCATTAACGTTTCTAGATATAAATTGATGTTGTTTAAAGTGTTCGTGCCAAACCTGACTATTCTAAATGCAAGTGGACAGATAAAGTTAATTCTCTAGTGACCGAATGTGTATCTGATCTTAAGGAACTACCTGGTCTCCATAGATCTAACATCACCGATGTTGGATTAACATCACGGATCTAACATCACGTTGGCGTAAACGTTTCTAGATATAAATTGATGATGTTTAAAGTGTTCGTGCCAAACCTGACTATTCTAAATGCAAGTGGACAGATAAAGTTAATTCTCTAGTGACCGAATGTGTATCTGATCTTAAGGAACTACCTGGTCTCCATAGATCTAACATCACGTTGGCATTAACGTTTCTAGATATAAATAGATGTTGTTTAAAGTGTTCGTGCCAAACCTGACTATTCTAAATGCAAGTGGACAGATAAAGTTAATTCTCTAGTGACCGAATG
This sequence comes from Prosapia bicincta, assembly GCA_036971475.1. Lineage (NCBI taxonomy): Eukaryota > Metazoa > Arthropoda > Insecta > Hemiptera > Cercopidae > Prosapia > Prosapia bicincta. The sequence continues at coordinate 1,857,670 of JBAIZL010000009.1, forward strand.
TGTATCTGATCTTAAGGAACTACCTGGTCTCCATAGATCTAACATCACGTTGGCATTAACGTTTCTAGATATAAATAGATGTTGTTTAAAGTGTTCGTGCCAAACCTGACTATTCTAAATGCAAGTGGACAGATAAAGTTAATTCTCTAGTGACCGAATGTGTATCTGATCTTAAGGAACTACCTGGTCCCCATAGATCTAACATCACCGATGTTGGATTAACATCACGGATCTAACATCACGTTGGCGTAAACGTTTCTAGATATAAATTGATGTTGTTTAAAGTGTTCGTGCCAAACCTGACTATTCTAAATGCAAGTGGACAGATAAAGTTAATTCTCTAGTGACCGAATGTGTATCTGATCTTAAGGAACTACCTGGTCTCCATAGATCTAACATCACGTTGGCATTAACGTTTCTAGATATAAATTGATGTTGTTTAAAGTGTTCGTGCCAAACCTGACTATTCTAAATGCAAGTGGACAGATAAAGTTAATTCTCTAGTGACCGAATGTGTATCTGATCTTAAGGAACTACCTGGTCTCCATAGATCTAACATCACCGATGTTGGATTAACATCACGGATCTAACATCACGTTGGCGTAAACGTTTCTAGATATAAATTGATGTTGTTTAAAGTGTTCGTGCCAAACCTGACTATTCTAAATGCAAGTGGACAGATAAAGTTAGTTCTCTAGTGACCGAATGTGTATCTGATCTTAAGGAACTACCTGGTCTCCATAGATCTAACATCACCGATGTTGGATTAACATCACGGATCTAACATCACGTTGGCGTAAACGTTTCTAGATATAAATTGATGTTGTTTAAAGTGCTCGTGCCAAACCTGACTATTCTAAATGCAAGTGTACAGATAAAGTTAATTCTCTAGTGACCGAATGTGTATCTGATCTTAAGGAACTACCTGGTCTCCATAGATCTAACATCACCAATGATGGATTAACATCACGGATCTAACATCACGTTGGCATTAACGTTTCTAGATATAAATTGATGATGTTTAAAGTGTTCGTGCCAAACCTGACTATTCTAAATGCAAGTGGACAGATAAAGTTAATTCTCTAGTGACCGAATGTGTATCTGATCTTAAGGAACTACCTGGTCTCCATAGATCTAACATCACCGATGTTGGATTAACATCACGGATCTAACATCACGTTGGCGTAAACGTTTCTAGATATAAATTGATGTTGTTTAAAGTGCTCGTGCCAAACCTGACTATTCTAAATGCAAGTGGACAGATAAAGTTAATTCTCTAGTGACCGAATGTGTATCTGATCTTAAGGAACTACCTGGTCTCCATAGATCTAACATCACCGATGTTGGATTAACATCACGGATCTAACATCACGTTGGCATTAACGTTTCTAGATATAAATTGATGTTTAAAGTGCTCGTGCCAAACCTGACTATTCTAAATGCAAGTGTACAGATAAAGTTAATTCTCTAGTGACCGAATGTGTATCTGATCTTAAGGAACTACCTGGTCTCCATAGATCTAACATCACCGATGTTGGATTAACATCACGGATCTAACATCACGTTGGCATTAACGTTTCTAGATATAAATTGATGATGTTTAAAGTGTTCGTGCCAAACCTGACTATTCTAAATGCAAGTGTACAGATAAAGTTAATTCTCTAGTGACCGAATGTGTATCTGATCTTAAGGAACTACCTGGTCTCCATAGATCTAACATCACCGATGTTGGATTAACATCACGGATCTAACATCACGTTGGCATTAACGTTTCTAGATATAAATTGATGTTTAAAGTGCTCGTGCCAAACCTGACTATTCTAAATGCAAGTGTACAGATAAAGTTAATTCTCTAGTGACCGAATGTGTATCTGATCTTAAGGAACTACCTGGTCTCCATAGATCTAACATCACCGATGATGGATTAACATCACGGATCTAACATCACGTTGGCATTAACGTTTCTAGATATAAATTGATGATGTTTAAAGTGTTCGTGCCAAACCTGACTATTCTAAATGCAAGTGGACAGATAAAGTTAATTCTCTAGTGACCGAATGTGTATCTGATCTTAAGGAACTACCTGGTCCCCATAGATCTAACATCACCGATGTCGGATTAACATCACGGATCTAACATCACGTTGGCATTAACGTTTCTAGATGTAAATTGATGTTGTTTAAAGTGCTCGTGCCAAACCTGACTATTCTAAATGCAAGTGTACAGATAAAGTTAATTCTCTAGTGACCGAATGTGTATCTGATCTTAAGGAACTACCTGGTCTCCATAGATCTAACATCACCGATGTTGGATTAACATCACGGATCTAACATCACGTTGGCATTAACGTTTCTAGATATAAATTGAGGTTTAAAGTGTTCGTGCCAAACCTGACTATTCTAAATGCAAGTGTACAGATAAAGTTAATTCTCTAGTGACCGAATGTGTATCTGATCTTAAGGAACTACCTGGTCTCCATAGATCTAACATCACCGATGTTGGATTAACATCACGGATCTAACATCACGTTGGCATTAACGTTTCTAGATATAAATTGATGTTTAAAGTGCTCGTGCCAAACCTGACTATTCTAAATGCAAGTGTACAGATAAAGTTAATTCTCTAGTGACCGAATGTGTATCTGATCTTAAGGAACTACCTGGTCTCCATAGATCTAACATCACCGATGTTGGATTAACATCACGGATCTAACATCACGTTGGCATTAACGTTTCTAGATATAAATTGATGTTTAAAGTGTTCGTGCCAAACCTGACTATTCTAAATGCAAGTGGACAGATAAAGTTAATTCTCTAGTGACCGAATGTGTATCTGATCTTAAGGAACTACCTGGTCTCCATAGATCTAACATCACCGATGTTGGATTAACATCACGGATCTAACATCACGTTGGCATTAACGTTTCTAGATATAAATTGATGTTTAAAGTGTTCGTGCCAAACCTGACTATTCTAAATGCAAGTGGACAGATAAAGTTAATTCTCTAGTGACCGAATGTGTATCTGATCTTAAGGAACTACCTGGTCTCCATAGATCTAACATCACCGACACTATATAGGTAACACTCCATTTGCTTTGATCAACAAGGTTAGCTATGGCCACTGAGATGCCATTAAGTTTCCACGTACTTAAGGATGACAGGAAATCAAAACTACTTGCGCCAGGGGTGCCAGTGAAGTAGATTTGTTATCTAATACCGATATCGATAGTTAGATCAACTAGTGTTACTCATAGGATACGGGGAATAATCATTACTGGCGTGGGCAGGGCCGCTTACCTAAAGTATATTTACTGTATTACAGAGAATGTATTTAAAAGTGAATATACGAATATATTGCTACATAAATCTACAAATCCCAAATTATTATTTTACTTTCTGTAATGAAATACCATAACGCTCGCTTTTCAAGCATGTAGCAGATATTGCAAACCCATAAAGGCTCGTCATTCCGTCTATGTTGGATTAAGATAATATAAACGTCATAAAGATAAAAACTTATGCATACTCGCCAATAAAAACGCAGACATATATTTATGTAATAAACCTGATGTGAGAAACAATCGCACGGCCCATTGTATTGCAGCCACAATAAATAAGATGAATTGATGTCAGCAGTAAAACAGAAAGCAGAAGCGGCAACATCGCAAGCAATATAAAGTTGAGAGTGCCAGATGGCGGTGCCGGCAATCGTGCAGCAAGGTAAATACACCTTTATATCATATTTATACGCTTGTATGGATGGCAGATAGCAAATATTAGCAAGAATAGAGACGCAACCATTACTTTCTGTCTAATTCGAACGATTGTTTGTCTGTACAGCGTTCGTTTATTCTTGAACTGTGCAAATGTACTATAGACACCTGTTTTATGTACAAAGTGATCTCACGTGTTCGATTGTAATGGCTACAGACCTTATACCTTCGGATACAAATTTGTGAAGTTTTAAGAGTATATTCATTTATTCTGAGCTTCATTAAGAATGCTACACAATAATACTATTGTATCTATTCCTATCTGTCACTCTACCTCCCTCCTCCCTCTCTCTCTTTCTCTCCCTCTTTCTCTTTCTCTCTCTCTCCCTCTTTATTTCATTCTTCTTCCTATTATTAAAAAGACCCATATATATGTATATATATACATATGTAGCCTACATGTATTAAAGTTACACGTGTGTATGTATGTAGCCTATACTTTGTATATATGTTATGTATATATGTATTTTAAACTTTGTAACACTGTTTTATTGTATTCACTTATCCCATACACTTTAATGTTTACTTAGAATACTTTAATTTTGTTCAAGTGCATTTAAGTGTAAATCTGATAAAATATAAATAAATATATATATATATATATATATATATATATATATATATATATATATATATATATATATATATATAATACGTTTTCTTGTTTATTATTTTAAAACAACATAGGTTATTCAAATACAAGAATATTTATTAATTTATATTCAAAGCTTTTCGTTGGTAAACAGTACCAACATCATCAGGAATGAAAATTACAATAATGTAAGCTATAGGCCTAAAACATATGTTAAATTAGAAATAGAATTGTTGCTAAATTTATACAAATTGCCAAATTTATTTTGTTGCTGTAACATTATAGACAATGAATATAGTATCAATTTTAGAATGTATTTGTATTTGTTCTTTTATTAATTTGTTATTATTATTGTGTTTATATATTTCGAATGCTTCATATATATTCATTCTTAATCCCTTATTAATTTCTTTTATAAGTCTCATATTTTCAATATTTGGAAATTGGTGCTTATTATTAATACAATGATTTGCAAAATTTGATTATTACAATTGCAAATTAAATTATTATTTTGTTTATTAAAAATATTATAATTAAGTTTGTCAACAGTTTTCTTTTTATAACAGTTTTCTAATGCAATTTGATAAATTATGTTATTTTTTAGATTTAACAATAATAAGAAAAAATAAAAAATTTGAATATATGATATACCGTAAACCAACTTTAACAATCCAAATTATACCAAATAATTCTAATCATCCATATAATCAAAAAATGGCTGCTTTATATAACTTATTATATAGAATGCATAAAATACCCATGAATGAAGAAAATAAAATAAGAGAAAGTGTGAGCTAATACAAGAAATTTAAAATCTTAATTTAAAGAGTAAACAATATTCTGATAACAAAATACGAAAGAGTGTATTAGAAAGAAGATATAAATATTCTGAAACTGTAATCCACACGTAAAGTTGCTACTAAACCTTAGCGGTAATGTACTGTACAGGCATAGGACACACGTATAATCCATTCTGAAACTGTAATCCACACGTAAAGTTGCTACTAAACCTTAGCGGTAATGTACTGTACAGGCATAGGCCACACGTATAATCCATTCTGAAACTGTAATCCACACGTAAAGTTGCTACTAAACCTTAGCGGTAATGTACTGTACAGACATAGGACACACGTATAATCCGTTCTGAAACTGTAATCCACACGTAAAGTTGCTACTAAACCTTAGCGGTGATGTACTGTACAGGCATAGGACACACGTATAATCCGTTCTGAAACTGTAATCCACACGTAAAGTTGCTACTAAACCTTAGCGGTAATGTAGTGTACAGGCATAGGCCACACGTATAATCCATTCTGAAACTGTAATCCACACGTAAAGTTGCTACTAAACCTTAGCGGTAATGTACTGTACAGGCATAGGCCACACGTATAATCCGTTCTGAAACTGTAATCCACACGTAAAGTTGCTACTAAACCTTAGCGGTAATGTAGTGTACAGGCATAGGACACACGTATAATCCATTCTGAAACTGTAATCCACACGTAAAGTTGCTACTAAACCTTAGCGGTAATGTACTGTACAGGCATAGGACACACGTATAATCCGTTCTGAAACTGTAATCCACACGTAAAGTTGCTACTAAACCTTAGCGGTAATGTACTGTACAGGCATAGGCCACACGTATAATCCATTCTGAAACTGTAATCCACACGTAAAGTTGCTACTAAACCTTAGCGGTAATGTACTGTACAGACATAGGACACACGTATAATCCATTCTGAAACTGTAATCCACACGTAAAGTTGCTACTAAACCTTAGCGGTAATGTACTGTACAGGCATAGGCCACACGTATAATCCGTTCTGAAACTGTAATCCACACGTAAAGTTGCTACTAAACCTTAGCGGTAATGTACTGTACAGGCATAGGACACACGTATAATCCATTCTGAAACTGTAATCCACACGTAAAGTTGCTACTAAACCTTAGCGGTAATGTACTGTACAGACATAGGACACACGTATAATCCATTCTGAAACTGTAATCCACACGTAAAGTTGCTACTAAACCTTAGCGGTAATGTACTGTACAGGCATAGGCCACACGTATAATCCGTTCTGAAACTGTAATCCACACGTAAAGTTGCTACTAAACCTTAGCGGTAATGTACTGTACAGGCATAGGCCACACGTATAATCCATTCTGAAACTGTAATCCACACGTAAAGTTGCTACTAAACCTTAGCGGTAATGTACTGTACAGGCATAGGCCACACGTATAATCCATTCTGAAACTGTAATCCACACGTAAAGTTGCTACTAAACCTTAGCGGTAATGTACTGTACAGGCATAGGCCACACGTATAATCCATTCTGAAACTGTAATCCACACGTAAAGTTGCTACTAAACCTTAGCGGTAATGTACTGTACAGGCATAGGCCACACGTATAATCCGTTCTGAAACTGTAATCCACACGTAAAGTTGCTACTAAACCTTAGCGGTAATGTACTGTACAGGCATAGGCCACACGTATAATCCATTCTGAAACTGTAATCCACACGTAAAGTTGCTACTAAACCTTAGCGGTAATGTACTGTACAGGCATAGGCCACACGTATAATCCATTCTGAAACTGTAATCCACACGTAAAGTTGCTACTAAACCTTAGCGGTGATGTACTGTACAGGCATAGGACACACGTATAATCCGTTCTGAAACTGTAATCCACACGTAAAGTTGCTACTAAACCTTAGCGGTGATGTACTGTACAGGCATAGGACACACGTATAATCCGTTCTGAAACTGTAATCCACACGTAAAGTTGCTACTAAACCTTAGCGGTGATGTACTGTACAGGCATAGGACACACGTATAATCCATTCTGAAACTGTAATCCACACGTAAAGTTGCTACTAAACCTTAGCGGTAATGTACTGTACAGGCATAGGCCACACGTATAATCCATTCTGAAACTGTAATCCACACGTAAAGTTGCTACTAAACCTTAGCGGTGATGTACTGTACAGGCATAGGACACACGTATAATCCGTTCTGAAACTGTAATCCACACGTAAAGTTGCTACTAAACCTTAGCGGTGATGTACTGTACAGGCATAGGACACACGTATAATCCGTTCTGAAACTGTAATCCACACGTAAAGTTGCTACTAAACCTTAGCGGTAATGTACTGTACAGGCATAGGCCACACGTATAATCCGTTCTGAAACTGTAATCCACACGTAAAGTTGCTACTAAACCTTAGCGGTAATGTACTGTACAGGCATAGGCCACACGTATAATCCATTCTGAAACTGTAATCCACACGTAAAGTTGCTACTAAACCTTAGCGGTAATGTACTGTACAGACATAGGACACACGTATAATCCATTCTGAAACTGTAATCCACACGTAAAGTTGCTACTAAACCTTAGCGGTAATGTACTGTACAGGCATAGGACACACGTATAATCCGTTCTGAAACTGTAATCCACACGTAAAGTTGCTACTAAACCTTAGCGGTAATGTACTGTACAGGCATAGGACACACGTATAATCCGTTCTGAAACTGTAATCCACACGTAAAGTTGCTACTAAACCTTAGCGGTAATGTACTGTACAGGCATAGGACACACGTATAATCCATTCTGAAACTGTAATCCACACGTAAAGTTGCTACTAAACCTTAGCGGTAATGTACTGTACAGGCATAGGCCACACGTATAATCCATTCTGAAACTGTAATCCACACGTAAAGTTGCTACTAAACCTTAGCGGTAATGTACTGTACAGACATAGGACACACGTATAATCCATTCTGAAACTGTAATCCACACGTAAAGTTGCTACTAAACCTTAGCGGTAATGTACTGTACAGGCATAGGCCACACGTATAATCCATTCTGAAACTGTAATCCACACGTAAAGTTGCTACTAAACCTTAGCGGTAATGTACTGTACAGACATAGGACACACGTATAATCCATTCTGAAACTGTAATCCACACGTAAAGTTGCTACTAAACCTTAGCGGTGATGTACTGTACAGGCATAGGCCACACGTATAATCCATTCTGAAACTGTAATCCACACGTAAAGTTGCTACTAAACCTTAGCGGTAATGTACTGTACAGACATAGGACACACGTATAATCCATTCTGAAACTGTAATCCACACGTAAAGTTGCTACTAAACCTTAGCGGTAATGTACTGTACAGGCATAGGCCACACGTATAATCCGTTCTGAAACTGTAATCCACACGTAAAGTTGCTACTAAACCTTAGCGGTAATGTACTGTACAGACATAGGACACACGTATAATCCATTCTGAAACTGTAATCCACACGTAAAGTTGCTACTAAACCTTAGCGGTAATGTACTGTACAGGCATAGGCCACACGTATAATCCGTTCTGAAACTGTAATCCACACGTAAAGTTGCTACTAAACCTTAGCGGTAATGTAGTGTACAGGCATAGGACACACGTATAATCCATTCTGAAACTGTAATCCACACGTAAAGTTGCTACTAAACCTTAGCGGTAATGTAGTGTACAGGCATAGGACACACGTATAATCCGTTCTGAAACTGTAATCCACACGTAAAGTTGCTACTAAACCTTAGCGGTAATGTAGTGTACAGGCATAGGACACACGTATAATCCGTTCTGAAACTGTAATCCACACGTAAAGTTGCTACTAAACCTTAGCGGTAATGTAGTGTACAGGCATAGGACACACGTATAATCCATTCTGAAACTGTAATCCACACGTAAAGTTGCTACTAAACCTTAGCGGTAATGTAGTGTACAGGCATAGGACACACGTATAATCCGTTCTGAAACTGTAATCCACACGTAAAGTTGCTACTAAACCTTAGCGGTAATGTACTGTACAGACATAGGACACACGTATAATCCATTCTGAAACTGTAATCCACACGTAAAGTTGCTACTAAACCTTAGCGGTAATGTACTGTACAGACATAGGACACACGTATAATCCATTCTGAAACTGTAATCCACACGTAAAGTTGCTACTAAACCTTAGCGGTGATGTACTGTACAGGCATAGGCCACACGTATAATCCATTCTGAAACTGTAATCCACACGTAAAGTTGCTACTAAACCTTAGCGGTAATGTACTGTACAGACATAGGACACACGTATAATCCATTCTGAAACTGTAATCCACACGTAAAGTTGCTACTAAACCTTAGCGGTAATGTACTGTACAGGCATAGGCCACACGTATAATCCGTTCTGAAACTGTAATCCACACGTAAAGTTGCTACTAAACCTTAGCGGTAATGTACTGTACAGGCATAGGCCACACGTATAATCCATTCTGAAACTGTAATCCACACGTAAAGTTGCTACTAAACCTTAGCGGTAATGTACTGTACAGACATAGGACACACGTATAATCCATTCTGAAACTGTAATCCACACGTAAAGTTGCTACTAAACCTTAGCGGTAATGTACTGTACAGGCATAGGCCACACGTATAATCCATTCTGAAACTGTAATCCACACGTAAAGTTGCTACTAAACCTTAGCGGTAATGTACTGTACAGACATAGGACACACGTATAATCCATTCTGAAACTGTAATCCACACGTAAAGTTGCTACTAAACCTTAGCGGTGATGTACTGTACAGGCATAGGCCACACGTATAATCCGTTCTGAAACTGTAATCCACACGTAAAGTTGCTACTAAACCTTAGCGGTAATGTACTGTACAGGCATAGGACACACGTATAATCCATTCTGAAACTGTAATCCACACGTAAAGTTGCTACTAAACCTTAGCGGTAATGTACTGTACAGGCATAGGCCACACGTATAATCCATTCTGAAACTGTAATCCACACGTAAAGTTGCTACTAAACCTTAGCGGTAATGTACTGTACAGACATAGGACACACGTATAATCCATTCTGAAACTGTAATCCACACGTAAAGTTGCTACTAAACCTTAGCGGTAATGTACTGTACAGGCATAGGCCACACGTATAATCCGTTCTGAAACTGTAATCCACACGTAAAGTTGCTACTAAACCTTAGCGGTAATGTACTGTACAGGCATAGGACACACGTATAATCCATTCTGAAACTGTAATCCACACGTAAAGTTGCTACTAAACCTTAGCGGTAATGTACTGTACAGGCATAGGCCACACGTATAATCCATTCTGAAACTGTAATCCACACGTAAAGTTGCTACTAAACCTTAGCGGTAATGTACTGTACAGGCATAGGCCACACGTATAATCCATTCTGAAACTGTAATCCACACGTAAAGTTGCTACTAAACCTTAGCGGTAATGTACTGTACAGACATAGGACACACGTATAATCCATTCTGAAACTGTAATCCACACGTAAAGTTGCTACTAAACCTTAGCGGTAATGTACTGTACAGGCATAGGCCACACGTATAATCCGTTCTGAAACTGTAATCCACACGTAAAGTTGCTACTAAACCTTAGCGGTAATGTACTGTACAGGCATAGGCCACACGTATAATCCGTTCTGAAACTGTAATCCACACGTAAAGTTGCTACTAAACCTTAGCGGTAATGTACTGTACAGGCATAGGACACACGTAAAGTTGCTACTAAACCTTAGCGGTAATGTACTGTACAGGCATAGGCCACACGTATAATCCGTTCTGAAACTGTAATCCACACGTAAAGTTGCTACTAAACCTTAGCGGTAATGTACTGTACAGGCATAGGCCACACGTATAATCCGTTCTGAAACTGTAATCCACACGTAAAGTTGCTACTAAACCTTAGCGGTAATGTACTGTACAGGCATAGGACACACGTATAATCCATTCTGAAACTGTAATCCACACGTAAAGTTGCTACTAAACCTTAGCGGTAATGTACTGTACAGGCATAGGACACACGTATAATCCGTTCTGAGACTGTAATCCACACGTAAAGTTGCTACTAAACCTTAGCGGTAATGTACTGTACAGGCATAGGCCACACGTATAATCCATTCTGAAACTGTAATCCACACGTAAAGTTGCTACTAAACCTTAGCGGTAATGTACTGTACAGACATAGGACACACGTATAATCCATTCTGAAACTGTAATCCACACGTAAAGTTGCTACTAAACCTTAGCGGTAATGTACTGTACAGGCATAGGCCACACGTATAATCCGTTCTGAAACTGTAATCCACACGTAAAGTTGCTACTAAACCTTAGCGGTAATGTACTGTACAGGCATAGGCCACACGTATAATCCATTCTGAAACTGTAATCCACACGTAAAGTTGCTACTAAACCTTAGCGGTAATGTACTGTACAGACATAGGACACACGTATAATCCATTCTGAAACTGTAATCCACACGTAAAGTTGCTACTAAACCTTAGCGGTAATGTACTGTACAGGCATAGGCCACACGTATAATCCGTTCTGAAACTGTAATCCACACGTAAAGTTGCTACTAAACCTTAGCGGTAATGTACTGTACAGGCATAGGCCACACGTATAATCCGTTCTGAAACTGTAATCCACACGTAAAGTTGCTACTAAACCTTAGCGGTAATGTAGTGTACAGGCATAGGACACACGTATAATCCGTTCTGAGACTGTAATCCACACGTAAAGTTGCTACTAAACCTTAGCGGTAATGTACTGTACAGGCATAGGCCACACGTATAATCCGTTCTGAAACTGTAATCCACACGTAAAGTTGCTACTAAACCTTAGCGGTAATGTAGTGTACAGGCATAGGACACACGTATAATCCGTTCTGAGACTGTAATCCACACGTAAAGTTGCTACTAAACCTTAGCGGTAATGTACTGTACAGGCATAGGACACACGTATAATCCGTTCTGAGACTGTAATCCACACGTAAAGTTGCTACTAAACCTTAGCGGTAATGTAGTGTACAGGCATAGGACACACGTATAATCCGTTCTGAAACTGTAATCCACACGTAAAGTTGCTACTAAACCTTAGCGGTAATGTAGTGTACAGGCATAGGACACACGTAAAGTTGCTACTAAACCTTAGCGGTGATGTACTGTACAGGCATAGGACACACGTAAAGTTGCTACTAAACCTTAGCGGTGATGTACTGTACAGGCATAGGACACACGTAAAGTTGCTACTAAACCTTAGCGGTGATGTACTGTACAGGCATAGGACACACGTAAAGTTGCTACTAAACCTTAGCGGTGATGTACTGTACAGGCATAGGACACACGTAAAGTTGCTACTAAACCTTAGCGGTGATGTACTGTACAGGCATAGGACACACGTAAAGTTGCTACTAAACCTTAGCGGTGATGTACTGTACAGGCATAGGACACACGTAAAGTTGCTACTAAACCTTAGCGGTGATGTACTGTACAGGCATAGGACACACGTAAAGTTGCTACTAAACCTTAGCGGTAATGTACTGTACAGGCATAGGACACACGTAAAGTTGCTACTAAACCTTAGCGGTGATGTACTGTACAGGCATAGGACACACGTAAAGTTGCTACTAAACCTTAGCGGTGATGTACTGTACAGGCATAGGACACACGTAAAGTTGCTACTAAACCTTAGCGGTGATGTACTGTACAGGCATAGGACACACGTAAAGTTGCTACTAAACCTTAGCGGTAATGTACTGTACAGGCATAGGACACACGTAAAGTTGCTACTAAACCTTAGCGGTGATGTACTGTACAGGCATAGGACACACGTAAAGTTGCTACTAAACCTTAGCGGTGATGTACTGTACAGGCATAGGACACACGTAAAGTTGCTACTAAACCTTAGCGGTAATGTACTGTACAGGCATAGGACACACGTAAAGTTGCTACTAAACCTTAGCGGTGATGTACTGTACAGGCATAGGACACACGTAAAGTTGCTACTAAACCTTAGCGGTGATGTACTGTACAGGCATAGGACACACGTAAAGTTGCTACTAAACCTTAGCGGTGATGTACTGTACAGGCATAGGACACACGTAAAGTTGCTACTAAACCTTAGCGGTGATGTACTGTACAGGCATAGGACACACGTAAAGTTGCTACTAAACCTTAGCGGTGATGTACTGTACAGGCATAGGACACACGTAAAGTTGCTACTAAACCTTAGCGGTGATGTACTGTACAGGCATAGGACACACGTAAAGTTGCTACTAAACCTTAGCGGTGATGTACTGTACAGGCATAGGACACACGTAAAGTTGCTACTAAACCTTAGCGGTGATGTACTGTACAGGCATAGGACACACGTAAAGTTGCTACTAAACCTTAGCGGTGATGTACTGTACAGGCATAGGACACACGTAAAGTTGCTACTAAACCTTAGCGGTGATGTACTGTACAGGCATAGGACACACGTAAAGTTGCTACTAAACCTTAGCGGTGATGTACTGTACAGGCATAGGACACACGTAAAGTTGCTACTAAACCTTAGCGGTGATGTACTGTACAGGCATAGGACACACGTAAAGTTGCTACTAAACCTTAGCGGTAATGTAGAGTACAGGCATAGGACACACGTAAAGTTGCTACTAAACCTTAGCGGTAATGTAGAGTACAGGCATAGGACACACGTAAAGTTGCTACTAAACCTTAGCGGTGATGTACTGTACAGGCATAGGACACACGTAAAGTTGCTACTAAACCTTAGCGGTGATGTACTGTACAGGCATAGGACACACGTAAAGTTGCTACTAAACCTTAGCGGTAATGTAGAGTACAGGCATAGGACACACGTAAAGTTGCTACTAAACCTTAGCGGTAATGTAGAGTACAGGCATAGGACACACGTAAAGTTGCTACTAAACCTTAGCGGTGATGTACTGTACAGGCATAGGACACACGTAAAGTTGCTACTAAACCTTAGCGGTGATGTACTGTACAGGCATAGGACACACGTAAAGTTGCTACTAAACCTTAGCGGTGATGTACTGTACAGGCATAGGACACACGTAAAGTTGCTACTAAACCTTAGCGGTGATGTACTGTACAGGCATAGGACACACGTAAAGTTGCTACTAAACCTTAGCGGTGATGTACTGTACAGGCATAGGACACACGTAAAGTTGCTACTAAACCTTAGCGGTAATGTAGAGTACAGGCATAGGACACACGTAAAGTTGCTACTAAACCTTAGCGGTAATGTAGAGTACAGGCATAGGACACACGTAAAGTTGCTACTAAACCTTAGCGGTAATGTAGAGTACAGGCATAGGACACACGTAAAGTTGCTACTAAACCTTAGCGGTGATGTACTGTACAGGCATAGGACACACGTAAAGTTGCTACTAAACCTTAGCGGTGATGTAGTGTACAGGCATAGGACACACGTATAGTTGCTACTAAACCTTAGCGGTAATGTACTGTACAGGCATAGGACACACGTAAAGTTGCTACTAAACCTTAGCGGTAATGTACTGTACAGGCATGGGACACACGTAAAGTTGCTACTAAACCTTAGCGGTAATGTACTGTACAGGCATAGGACACACGTAAAGTTGCTACTAAACCTTAGCGGTGATGTAGTGTACAGGCATAGGACACACGTAAAGTTGCTACTAAACCTTAGCGGTAATGTACTGTACAGGCATAGGACACACGTAAAGTTGCTACTAAACCTTAGCGGTAATGTACTGTACAGGCATAGGACACACGTAAAGTTGCTACTAAACCTTAGCGGTAATGTACTGTACAGGCATAGGACACACGTAAAGTTGCTACTAAACCTTAGCGGTAATGTACTGTACAGGCATAGGACACACGTAAAGTTGCTACTAAACCTTAGCGGTAATGTACTGTACAGGCATAGGACACACGTAAAGTTGCTACTAAACCTTAGCGGTAATGTACTGTACAGGCATAGGACACACGTAAAGTTGCTACTAAACCTTAGCGGTAATGTACTGTACAGGCATAGGACACACGTAAAGTTGCTACTAAACCTTAGCGGTAATGTACTGTACAGGCATAGGACACACGTAAAGTTGCTACTAAACCTTAGCGGTAATGTACTGTACAGGCATAGGACACACGTAAAGTTGCTACTAAACCTTAGCGGTGATGTACTGTACAGGCATAGGACACACGTAAAGTTGCTACTAAACCTTAGCGGTAATGTACTGTACAGGCATAGGACACACGTAAAGTTGCTACTAAACCTTAGCGGTAATGTACTGTACAGGCATAGGACACACGTAAAGTTGCTACTAAACCTTAGCGGTAATGTACTGTACAGGCATAGGACACACGTAAAGTTGCTACTAAACCTTAGCGGTAATGTACTGTACAGGCATAGGACACACGTAAAGTTGCTACTAAACCTTAGCGGTGATGTACTGTACAGGCATAGGACACACGTAAAGTTGCTACTAAACCTTAGCGGTGATGTACTGTACAGGCATAGGACACACGTAAAGTTGCTACTAAACCTTAGCGGTGATGTACTGTACAGGCATAGGACACACGTAAAGTTGCTACTAAACCTTAGCGGTAATGTACTGTACAGGCATAGGACACACGTAAAGTTGCTACTAAACCTTAGCGGTGATGTAGTGTACAGGCATAGGACACACGTAAAGTTGCTACTAAACCTTAGCGGTAATGTACTGTACAGGCATAGGACACACGTAAAGTTGCTACTAAACCTTAGCGGTAATGTACTGTACAGGCATAGGACACACGTAAAGTTGCTACTAAACCTTAGCGGTAATGTACTGTACAGGCATAGGACACACGTAAAGTTGCTACTAAACCTTAGCGGTAATGTACTGTACAGGCATAGGACACACGTAAAGTTGCTACTAAACCTTAGCGGTAATGTACTGTACAGGCATAGGACACACGTAAAGTTGCTACTAAACCTTAGCGGTAATGTACTGTACAGGCATAGGACACACGTAAAGTTGCTACTAAACCTTAGCGGTAATGTACTGTACAGGCATAGGACACACGTAAAGTTGCTACTAAACCTTAGCGGTAATGTACTGTACAGGCATAGGACACACGTAAAGTTGCTACTAAACCTTAGCGGTAATGTACTGTACAGGCATAGGACACACGTAAAGTTGCTACTAAACCTTAGCGGTAATGTACTGTACAGGCATAGGACACACGTAAAGTTGCTACTAAACCTTAGCGGTAATGTACTGTACAGGCATAGGACACACGTAAAGTTGCTACTAAACCTTAGCGGTAATGTACTGTACAGGCATAGGACACACGTAAAGTTGCTACTAAACCTTAGCGGTAATGTACTGTACAGGCATAGGACACACGTAAAGTTGCTACTAAACCTTAGCGGTAATGTACTGTACAGGCATAGGACACACGTAAAGTTGCTACTAAACCTTAGCGGTGATGTACTGTACAGGCATAGGACACACGTAAAGTTGCTACTAAACCTTAGCGGTGATGTACTGTACAGGCATAGGACACACGTAAAGTTGCTACTAAACCTTAGCGGTGATGTACTGTACAGGCATAGGACACACGTAAAGTTGCTACTAAACCTTAGCGGTAATGTACTGTACAGGCATAGGACACACGTAAAGTTGCTACTAAACCTTAGCGGTGATGTACTGTACAGGCATAGGACACACGTAAAGTTGCTACTAAACCTTAGCGGTGATGTACTGTACAGGCATAGGACACACGTAAAGTTGCTACTAAACCTTAGCGGTAATGTACTGTACAGGCATAGGACACACGTAAAGTTGCTACTAAACCTTAGCGGTAATGTACTGTACAGGCATAGGACACACGTAAAGTTGCTACTAAACCTTAGCGGTGATGTACTGTACAGGCATAGGACACACGTAAAGTTGCTACTAAACCTTAGCGGTGATGTACTGTACAGGCATAGGACACACGTAAAGTTGCTACTAAACCTTAGCGGTAATGTACTGTACAGGCATAGGACACACGTAAAGTTGCTACTAAACCTTAGCGGTAATGTACTGTACAGGCATAGGACACACGTATAATCCATTCTGAAACTGTAATCCACACGTAAAGTTGCTACTAAACCTTAGCGGTAATGTACTGTACAGGCATAGGACACACGTATAATCCGTTCTGATGGATTCGAAGCCGACACTGTAATGAGAAAGTTTGTTGCATGTTTAGACCGGGCCGCACGCGAGCTCCACACCATTCCGTGTAACAATGCGAAAGCAAAGCAGTCGTTTATACAGTGCCTTTATCATTACGAGAACAATGAACGTCGCCTGATGTACACACGCGTACACGGCGTATTATGGCATTAACATTCACTTTTTGCTGTGTTTAATGCAGTGTACACGATATTGGCATGTTTGTTTTGTGGTTCTTTTACGTTCGCTTGTTTATCTTATCTGACGTAGTTTTTCGCAGCTTTAACAATATTTCGCTACTATTTTACGGGTTTTACTTCCACCTCTGATTCTTTATAATATCCACCTTCAGCCCTTCTGTCTTCACTACCTTCCCTGCATGGCATTGCCTCGCTTCCACTTTATTTACACTTCCCTCTTTAATATAGGACCTTCTGCTCTAAATTCCTTTGCCTCTCTCTGAAATATTTCCCCTTTGTTTTCGTCTTCCGTAATACTGACGTTTTACCAAGCTTCTTCCAACGATTTAACTGTTTATTTTCACCCCTCAGTCCTTATAATATTCCACCCTATATCTTCAACTCCCTGTCATTGCAATATTTTTCTGACAATTTATCCTTTCATTTTCACCTCTTATCTTTATATCTCTCCTGCCTCACTCTCTTCGATACTAGTCCTTCTACTCTAAATTGCTTCTCTCATACATTCTTCCTTTTTATTTTCACCAAATATTGAAGTTTTACCAATGTTTTTCTAAAGATTTGCCTGATCATGATCACCTCTTATCCTTTATATCTGTCCTGCGCCATCCTATCATAAATGTCATTGCCTCGCTTTTACATTATTCCTCTTTGTTTTCACCTTCCGTTCTACCAATATCTTTTCACGATTAATCTGTCCATCCACTACCTCTTAAGCTTTTTTCACCCCCACATCTATTCTCTTCTCTCCCTGTCATTGCCTCCCGCATACACTCTTCCTCCTCCTTTACATTTGGTGTAATATTCTAACCGTGACCACTCCAGCTATGAGTTTTATGGTTACCTTCCACATTTACCTCTTAAGCTTTTGTCACCCCCACATCTATTCTCTTCACTCCCTGTCATTGCCTCCCGCATACACTCTTCCTCCTCCTTTATATTTTGTGTAATATTCTAACCTTGACCACTCCAGCTATGAGTTTTATGGTTACCTTCCACATTTACCTCTTAAGCTTTTGTCACCCCCACATCTATTCTCTTCTCTCCCTGTCATTGCCTCCCGCATACACTCTTCCTCCTCCTTTACATTTTGTGTAATATTCTAACCTTGACCACTCCAGCTATGAGTTTTATGGTTACCTTCCACATTTACCTCTTAAGCTTTTGTCACCCCCACATCTATTCTCTTCTCTCCCTGTCATTGCCTCCTGCATACACTCTTCCTCCTCCTTTACATTTGGTGTAATATTCTAACCTTGACCACTCCAGCTATGAGTTTTATGGTTACCTTCCACATTTACCTCTTAAGCTTTTGTCACCCCCACATCTATTCTCTTCTCTCCCTGTCATTGCCTCCCGCATACACTCTTCCTCCTCCTTGTGTAATATTCTAACCTTGACCACTCCAGCTATGAGTTTTATGGTTACCTTCCACATTTACCTCTTAAGCTTTTTTCACCCCCACATCTATTCTCTTCACTCCCTGTCATTGCCTCCCGCATACACTCTTCCTCCTTTACATTTTGTGTAATATTCTAACCTTGACCACTCCAGCTATGAGTTTTATGGTTACCTTCCACATTTAGGATTAACATTTGGAGACCAAGCCTTTACATACGTTTAAAACACGCATTAATTTTCCCCGTATTATATAATTTTACTAATCTTTTGCTTACGTTTTATGCTTTCAGTTAGACCCCTTATTGTTTACTACCAACATCTCTTCAATATGACTATTGTTGCTTACAAAGGTAGGGACAAGGGATAATATAATCATCCCACCACGTGTCGGGATTGCCTGCTAGCAGCAGATACATTCTCTATCGGGATCAGTTGTAATGTTAACGGTTCCACTAATATATCTTGGCCATTCAGAAGAACAGCTTCTCAGAGCTCTAGAGTATCCAAGCATACCTTAGTTTAATGTGTTAATTAATATGAAACAAACCTATAATTTGATGACATTTATATTTGCATTTAACAAAATTTGGAGTCAGTATGGAAGACTAAAATTCTGAAAATGTATTTTACTAATTCAGATTAAAATCATTTCATACATATTAGAGTACAACAAAAGTGCACAAACGATTGTTTTTAATATTAAACAAAAATTGTTTAATTTAGATTTGAATTTGATGTATTTTCAATATTGCCCGAACAGTACTATTTAATGTATAAATAATACAACGTGAGGTATAAGATACAGTGTGTGTGTGTGTGTGTGTGTGTGTGTGTGTGTGTGTGTGTGTGTGTGTGTGTGTGTGTGTGTGTGTGTGTTAGTGTGTGTGCGTGTCTGTCTGTCTGTGTGTGTGCGCGCGCGCGCGCGTGTGTGTGTGCTAGTGTGTGTGTGTGTGTGTGTGTGTGCGCCCGCGTCCGTGTGTGTATAATTTAAAACTATAGTCAACGCTTTATATTTATTTATAGTTTAGAATGGCGATAATAAATACTAAAACATATTATTACACACAAGCATTATACAAATTTTGTTTTAAAAGTAAATCTCTACTGAGGTCAAGAAAGAAAATTGTTATCATTATTTGCTTATTTCCATTTTTTTCTTTTTATTCGTTTCATTAATTTTAACCTTACAGCGTTATCTATGATATTTTGTGGTAACCATGGCAACAGTTTAAGGTTGTATAATTGAGGTTTCGACGACAAAAAGATGGGAGAAATATTCATGTATGTCTTGAAGAAATTCATATCTTGGTATTGGAAAGTTGGCGCAGTGCCAAAACGCACGAGACATTTAACATGAAGATTCATAGTTCGAATCCGGATAGACACCCAAAGTTTTATATGTAATTATTGAATATATATTTGAAAACCATTTATTGAAATCGATTGTCTTCCACTATAGGTTTAAAACAACGTATTTGTACTTGAATGGGTGAATAAAAATGTATTTTATTTTGATAATTTGTACAATATATATCAGGAGAGTGTTAGGTAATAGAAGGAATTTAAAAATACATTTTAACTAATTTAGTTTTTTTGTAATAGCAATTATATTTTAGTTTTGATAATGATCTTAATCTATAGTTATAAACAATATTCGAGCTGGATTGTGAGTTAAAGTTATAAACAAAATGAATATCCTAAATCACAATTATAAAACTTTAAATTTCATACCCGTTTCGATGACTTATGCTATCATCATCAGTGATGCTACTACAACTTTAACTCAACTCAACTCGAGTTAAAGTTATACGTTTGTAGTAGCATCACTGATGATGATGGCATAAGTTATCGAAACGCGCATTAAAATAAAGTTCTGTAATTGTGAGTTGTGAATATTTAATTTATTTATAATCTGTAAATGGTTAAAACGTTGAGTAGAAGATTAAATTAACTGTTTATTAAATCTTTTATCCCTGTATTTACTCATATTACTCTAAGCAGTAAACCTTTGCGGCGAAAATACTCGTATAATTGTTTAGAGTAGGTGGTACTTGTATCTAAAGTTAACGTTTTTATATGAAATCAAAGAGAAATAAACAAGTTAAATATGTTTTTCCAGTTCATACTAATTTTTACTGTTATCTACTACCAATACATTCCTACCATGTAAAACTAATTTTGTTTACCCACTTGAAATACAACTTTGGTTATATAGAGCAAATACAGCCGGTTGCGTGCGCTGCCCCTTCATTTCACGCTATATGCAAATAACGTACACATTGATAGCCAAATTGCCGAGTATCGCCGTAGCATCCTTTCTAATCACGTATTGCATGCATGTACTTGAAATTCTGTCTCTCCATGTTTGTTAATGTATTTCTATGTTGTTCTGCTGTCATGTTTAAAATGTGTTTTTAATGTTCTCTGTTCGTGCACGTCTGTCCGGAACGCAGCCCACAGTGACACCGTACATCTAGAATCGCGCCTTTGAAAGTAACTTTAATGTAATAGTATTCCTGTATTTGTTTAATAATGCCATTGTAAAGCAAGAAAGCCATCATTTTACACTGAACAAAGCACTTGTTGGGAAAGCGAAATCACACAAATATTTTATAACACGTATACAAAGTGTAACATAACAGGAACGAAGTACAACTTATAGCACATAATATACAAGTAACACGATCAGCAGAAGCTATATGAGCTTTTCTGTTTCATATTTATTTAAACCTTGAATCTAATTAAACCTTGAATCTAACTAAACCTTGAATCTAATTAGACCTTGATTCTAATTAATCCTTGAATCTAATTAAACCTTGAATCTAACTAAATCTTAAATCTAAACCTTGAATCTAATTTAAACTTGAATCTAACTAAACCTTGAATCTAATTAAACCTTTAATCTAATTAAACCTTGAATGTAACTAAACCTTGAGTCTAACTAAACCTTTAATCTAATTGAATTTTTATTCTAATTGAACCTTGAATCTAACTAAACCTTGAATCTAATTTAAACTTGAATCTAACTAAACCTTGAATCTAATTAAACCTTTAATCTAATTAAACCTTGAATGTAACTAAACCTTGAGTCTAACTAAACCTTTAATCTAATTGAATTTTTATTCTAATTGAACCTTGAATCTAACTAAACCTTGAATCTAATTAAACCTTTAATCTAATTAAACCTTGAATGTAACTAAACCTTGAATCTAATTAAACCTTTAATCTAATTAAACCTTGAATCTAACTAAACCTTGAATCTAATTAAACCTTTAATCTAATTAAACCTTGAATGTAACTAAACCTTGAGTCTAACTAAACCTTTAATCTAATTGAATTTTTATTCTAATTGAACCTTGAATCTAACTAAAGCTTGAATTTAATTAATATGTACAGTGGCACCGTACATCTAGATCGCGCTTTTGGAAATATCTTTAATATAATAGTATTCCTGTATTTGCTTAATAATGCCATTGTAAAGCAAGAAAGCTATCATTTTACACTGAACGAAGCATTTGTCGTCTCAAAGGGATTTTTTTGCGTAATTAATAATTTACAACTTGTGTTCCCTCAGTCGTTCGACAAATGTCGAAACGGTACTCAACTTCTCTCCCAACATTCGTTAACTTTTCTTCGGATATGGTTGTCTTGCTTCAATAATCTTGTTGTTTAAGTGGTTCAGGTCGCGAATTTTTTGTGAATAAACAACGTTTTTGATGTCAAGCGTGGTGAGTGTGAAGTCTGGGCTGCTTGCTGGCCTATCCATCGAGCTCACAACATTTCGTTCAGAGCGTCCGTGACCAATGCACAGAAGTGTGGGGGAGCACCATCTTGTTGGAAGTGAGGTTGATGAATGTTTTTAAGTTCATCTAGACCATTTCCAACAATCCTTCCACGGATTACTGAAGCCGCGCCATTCTTTTATGATAACCCTGTATATGGGCATTAGAAATTGTTATAAAAAAAATCAATATACACAACTAACAATTATAAAACTTTAATTTCTTACGTGTTACTACTACTAGGCCTACTATGTGTTGGTCAAATGTTATATGCTTGCAGTAGCATCACTGATGATGACGACATAAGTCATTGAAACTACTATAAAATTAAAGTTTTCTAATTGTGATATATCTATATTTATTTTGTTTATAACCTTAATTCTCAAGCCAGCTTGAATATTATTTAGAAATTATGATCATTCTGTAAAATAAATTCGCCCTTTTGTAACTGAAACATTCTCGATAGGGGTACGCACTTCAAGCCCAAACGGAGCTAGGATACACACTGTTCCACAGTTATGTTAATATCTGGACGCATTAGGGATTACGTGAGGGTAGGCATTATCGTACCTCCTCAATAACTTCAATGATCTTCTGTAGTCAACGTCTCAATTTTAGTAAGAAAATTATTTTTCGTATTTTCATTGACTGAATAGCGTGCTAGACCTTTTTGAAAATAAAAATGTTTATCATATCTCAGGGGAAAGGGTGGCTACAAATAGCTACATCTACACCCCATTATTGGTTTCCTACTGCACTTTGTACCATTACACTGGCCGTGCTCTATTCATATTGACTAGAGTAGGTTTGCAGGCGTATATAATTATCACTAGACATCAGGGTTTGCCTCTATAATTCATAATTATTTGCCGATATATTCAATAAATACATTATTCATTTCATTAAGTTTTTGTGTTCAACATTTTTAAAAAATTATCTACGCCAATTAAATATTTAATTTAATCCGACCCTTTTTTTATTTAAAATTAGCTGATCCGGCAAACTTCGCCTAAAAGTCAATGAATAATGGCCGTGTTAACAGTAGCTGAAATTAATTTAGTATTTTATTAACATAATAATAGCTGAACCTACAGTAGTCGATCGAGAAAAGTGTGACAATAAAAGTTCTTGATTTAATGTTATTTATTGAAGTGCACTCGGATGTACAATATTTTATGTATATTATTTAAAATGTGTTGGAAAATAGTTTCATATTGTTGAGTGTTGCCTAGCAACCACAATTTGAAATGAAATGGAATGCTTTCGGGACTCATTCCAGTGCCAGAAGCAAATACTCGCTCTTAGGTTAACTTCGCCAGTCTTAGTAAAATAAAGTCACAAACGTTAATATTACGAGATTCTCTTTCTAGATGCAATAAACTAACTTTCGATTCTTTCCTCTTTGCTTTCCAACTCGATCCGTGTAGTCGTTTGTACAGTTCAAACTACGTTACCGTCCACTTGTAAAAAGTGTAGTTACAGTCAAGTGTGAACAAATTGTGAATTAAAATAAAGTGAAACCGTTGTGACAAGAGAAAACTGACTCTTAGATATTTTAATTTCACAAGACAATACAACGCCCCCGAACAAAAGCCATCCAGAATGCAACGCCCTCTAAAAACCTTAAAAAGAAACAGGAAACAAATTCAGTCTTGGGGTTGATTAAAACTTGGTGCGAAGTAAAAAGAAACAAGATAACAAAGATCCACTCTACCGCCCTTCAAGGCGCAGCAGGTACGAACAATTCTTATCAACCGTATAGTAGCATATGCTCGCGACCCCTAGCCTACAGTAATTATTTTTCGCTTCCCTTATCTGCGTCGGGGGAGGCGAAATGCAGAGCCAGCTACAGTGCAGTGGCAGAATTTGCATATCACACGTTCAGGGTTGCCCGGGGGCGTGTTGCGTAAATGGCGTTAGGGGACAGTTTTATTTAATGATTACATAGGATACAGTTTAATCTTCCATTGTTGTAACGGCGAATTCATTGCTCTTTTAAACTCGGCGTTTATGTTACTTTGTGTCCATTTTTGCTTCTACGTTTGCAACACGTAGTTAATACAGTCTGCGGGTAGATGTAAGCTCGACAGGTATCTGTATTTAAGCCATGGCTTCTAACTATCCCTGTCTTAGGGTGATCACGTATACGGTTGACGGTTTGTTTATAATTTAATACGTAAGGCACAATAATGTTTCAATATCGCACCCTTAAATTCGCTATATGCAGAGACAACTCGACCTGCTCTAACCATGGCTTCGGAAGTGCGGAAGTGGAGGATCGCACGCAGTAAAGATGGACAATACAGAAGCCGTTTGCTTCACCAGCAAACGAACTTATCCTGTCGCACAGATCTATCTAAGTAACAATCCCATAGCATGGAACCCCACGGTGAAGTATCTAGGGGTGACGTTCAACGCCATCTCCAGAGTGCCATTGGAAAACAAACCATGACTTATAGCGAAGCTTTCCAGGCATTTGACCAGCTGATCGAGTACGCGAACAACGAGATGAAGCAACAGCAGCCGATCCTCTACTCTTTCGAAGGGGGAGGGATATTTCATTAAAGAAACGTGTTCAACTAAACAAGGAATCTGTCATTACATCTTTTGTTTTACTAAAACTAATAATGTACGACTGTTTGTACAGTTCAATAGGCCTATTAAAGAGCTGTACGTAATACGGCTTGTAACTCTAAGGATCAACCAAGCCATCTAAAACTGATAATGTACGACTGTTTGTACAGTTCAATAGGCCTATTAAAGAGCTGTACATAATACGGCTTGTAACTCTAAGGATCGACCAAGCCATCTAAAACTGATAATGTACGACTGTTTGTACAGTTCAATAGACCTATTAAAGAGCTGTACATAATACGGCTTGTAACTCTAAGGATCGACCAAGCCATCTAAAACTGATAATGTACGACTGTTTGTACAGTTCAATAGACCTATTAAAGAGCTGTACATAATACGGCTTGTAACTCTAAGGATCGACCAAGCCATCTAAAACTGATAATGTACGACTGTTTGTACAGTTCAATAGGCCTATTAAAGAGCTGTACATAATACGGCTTGTAACTCTAAGGATCGACCAAGCCATCTAAAACTGATAATGTACGACTGTTTGTACAGTTCAATAGACCTATTAAAGAGCTGTACATAATACGGCTTCTAACTCTAAGGATCGACCAAGCCATCTAAAACTGATAATGTACGACTGTTTGTACAGTTCAATAGACCTATTAAAGAGCTGTACATAATACGGCTTGTAACTCTAAGGATCGACCAAGCCATCTAAAACTGATAATGTACGACTGTTTGTACAGTTCAATAGGCCTATTAAAGAGCTGTACATAATACGGCTTGTAACTCTAAGGATCGACCAAGCCATCTAAAACTGATAATGTACGACTGTTTGTACAGTTCAATAGACCTATTAAAGAGCTGTACATAATACGGCTTGTAACACTAAGGATCGACCAAGCCATCTAAAACTGATAATGTACGGCTGTTTGTACAGTTCAATAGGCCTATTAAAGAGCTGTACATAATACGGCTTGTAACTCTAAGGATCGACCAAGCCATCTAAAACTGATAATGTACGACTGTTTGTACAGTTCAATAGGCCTATTAAAGAGCTGTACGTAATACGGCTTGTAACTCTAAGGATCGACCAAGCCATCTAAAACTGATAATGTACGACTGTTTGTACAGTTCAATAGGCCTATTAAAGAGCTGTACGTAATACGGCTTGTAACTCTAAGGATCGACCAAGCCATCTAAAACTGATAATGTACGACTGTTTGTACAGTTCAATAGGCCTATTAAAGAGCTGTACATAATACGGCTTGTAACTCTAAGGATCGACCAAGCCATCTAAAACTGATAATGTACGACTGTTTGTACAGTTCAATAGGCCTATTAAAGAGCTGTACATAATACGGCTTGTAACTCTAAGGATCGACCAAGCCATCTAAAACTGATAATGTACGACTGTTTGTACAGTTCAATAGGCCTATTAAAGAGCTGTACGTAATACGGCTTGTAACTCTAAGGATCGACCAAGCCATCTAAAACTGATAATGTACGACTGTTTGTACAGTTCAATAGGCCTATTAAAGAGCTGTACATAATACGGCTTGTAACTCTAAGGATCGACCAAGCCATCTAAAACTGATAATGTACGACTGTTTGTACAGTTCAATAGGCCTATTAAAGAGCTGTACATAATACGGCTTGTAACTCTAAGGATCGACCAAGCCATCTAAAACTGATAATGTACGACTGTTTGTACAGTTCAATAGGCCTATTAAAGAGCTGTACGTAATACGGCTTGTAACTCTAAGGATCGACCAAGCCATCTAAAACTGATAATGTACGACTGTTTGTACAGTTCAATAGGCCTATTAAAGAGCTGTACATAATACGGCTTGTAACTCTAAGGATCGACCAAGCCATCTAAAACTGATAATGTACGGCTGTTTGTACAGTTCAATAGGCCTATTAAAGAGCTGTACATAATACGGCTTGTAACTCTAAGGATCAACCAAGCCATCTAAAACTGATAATGTACGACTGTTTGTACAGTTCAATAGGCCTATTAAAGAGCTGTACGTAATACGGCTTGTAACTCTAAGGATCGACCAAGCCATCTAAAACTGATAATGTACGACTGTTTGTACAGTTCAATAGGCCTATTAAAGAGCTGTACATAATACGGCTTGTAACTCTAAGGATCGACCAAGCCATCTAAAACTGATAATGTACGACTGTTTGTACAGTTCAATAGGCCTATTAAAGAGCTGTACATAATACGGCTTGTAACTCTAAGGATCGACCAAGCCATCTAAAACTGATAATGTACGACTGTTTGTACAGTTCAATAGGCCTATTAAAGAGCTGTACATAATACGGCTTGTAACTCTAAGGATCGACCAAGCCATCTAAAACTGATAATGTACGACTGTTTGTACAGTTCAATAGGCCTATTAAAGAGCTGTACATAATACGGCTTGTAACTCTAAGGATCAACCAAGCCATCTAAAACTGATAATGTACGGCTGTTTGTACAGTTCAATAGGCCTATTAAAGAGCTGTACGTAATACGGCTTGTAACTCTAAGGATCGACCAAGCCATCTAAAACTGATAATGTACGGCTGTTTGTACAGTTCAATAGACCTATTAAAGAGCTGTACGTAATACGGCTTATAACTCTAAGGATCGACCAAGCCATCTAAAACTGATAATGTACGGCTGTTTGTACAGTTCAATAGGCCTATTAAAGAGCTGTACGTAATACGGCTTGTAACTCTAAGGATCGACCAAGCCATCTAAAACTGATAATGTACGGCTGTTTGTACAGTTCAATAGGCCTATTAAAGAGCTGTACGTAATACGGCTTGTAACTCTAAGGATCAACCAAGCCATCTAAAACTGATAATGTACGGCTGTTTGTACAGTTCAATAGACCTATTAAAGAGCTGTACGTAATACGGCTTGTAACTCTAAGGATCAACCAAGCCATCTAAAACTGATAATGTACGGCTGTTTGTACAGTTCAATAGGCCTATTAAAGAGCTGTACGTAATACGGCTTATAACTCTAAGGATCAACCAAGCCATCTAAAACTGATAATGTACGGCTGTTTGTACAGTTCAATAGGCCTATTAAAGAGCTGTACATAATACGGCTTGTAACTCTAAGGATCGACCAAGCCATCTAAAACTGATAATATACGACTGTTTGTACAGTTCAATAGGCCTATTAAAGAGCTGTACGTAATACGGCTTGTAACTCTAAGGATCGACCAAGCCATCTAAAACTGATAATGTACGACTGTTTGTACAGTTCAATAGACCTATTAAAGAGCTGTACATAATACGGCTTGTAACTCTAAGGATCGACCAAGCCATTCAATACGAAATAAGTATCAGCTTTTTAATTATTAAAAATTTAATTTGTTTAAAATTAAGTTAAAAGCCACCAAGTAATTTTATAAAAAGGGCATTATAATTATTATTTTAAATTACAAGCGATAACACAGTAATCTCACGCCTACAGATGAATACATTTAACATAGGCTGTAAGATACTATTGTATTTAAGAGTAACCACTGTTAATTTGTAAAGTTTTACTAAAGAAACTCTTGAAAGTCATCAAACTCTCATTATTTAAAAAAGTAAATTAATAATAAATCTCTTGGTAAAAGTTTAATTTAATAATTCAGTGTTTTTATTGTTTCTTTGATATAAAAAATCTTTTATTAATTTTAATCTCTTCAACAGATTTTGCTCGCAACAGTAAATTTATTTGATAAAATATTTAATAATAATACTCCATTTAAAATAATATTTTTCAACTTAACCAAACACTGATTTGTTGGGTTGATTCAGGTACTGTAAGTGGAAGTTTGCACACTACGTGGCGCTATATTATATAACGCGTGCGCGTGTATTTATTTTTTTTATTGTTTTACAGTAGTATGTATTAACATTGATAATGACCATAATGAAAATGATTGTAACTGTAATGGAAATATTACATCGACTATTTACTCATTTTGTCCTAAATATTTCTTATTAGATACAAATAATAGATTCATTTTATTACTATCGATGGACTAGCTTAAGGGAGCTGTCCCACCCAGCTACCTTATATTGCAGCAGGCGATAATCTTTTACTGTAGAACCAGAATATCCTTAATCATCCTACGAACACACGTTATTCTAACAGCAATTTATTGCACTCATCTTATACATCACTTGTTTAATACAAACCGTCGCGTGCTCTACGCGTCGCATTATTTCATTTTTACACGATTTCATTTCCTCGAGCATCTGTCCGGCGCATTATACATACACTAAGTTATACGGGATAATTTCCTTTTGCCAGCTGTAACGCCAGTCAATTGTTTGTAGAGCGCAAACGTGACATAAATTGTCGATTGCTAGAATAATAATATGTTCGATTCTATAAAAGCAACCGGCCAGCGAGATTTATTTGGCCGTATTTCGAGCGGTCGATGGATGCCGTAGGTACGTGGAAAGCAGCCACAGAACTTTAATAATTACAGTTGTAAGTTATATACGTACCGAAACACTTTAAAATTTATAATAGTTTAATAAAGTGAAGATATTATAGACTGGTCTCTAACTATTTATATTTATAAAATTTTGTTTTATCTTTGAGATTGTTGCTAACGCATTTCGGCTGGATTACATCTTCTTAAACCCTAAATTTTCAGATTCAGAAATGAATAGAAAACAAACCTGGTAACTCTGGTATAGTCTGCTACAAATAAAAGACTATTCCAAACTATAAAACAAACCTGGTAACTCTGGTATAGTCTGCTACAAATAAAAGACTATTCCAAACTATAAAACAAACCTGGTAACTCTGGTATAGTCTGCTACAAATAAAAGACTATTCCAAACTATAAAACAAACCTGGTAACTCTGGTATAGTCTGCTACAAATAAAAGACTATTCCAAACTATAAAACAAACCTGGTAACTCTGGTATAGTCTGCTACAAATAAAAGACTATTCCAAACTATAAAACAAACCTGGTAACTCTGGTATAGTCTGCTACAAATAAAAGACTATTCCAAACTATAAAACAAACCTGGTAACTCTGGTATAGTCTGCTACAAATAAAAGACTATTCCAAACTATAAAACAAACCTGGTAACTCTGGTATAGTCTGCTACAAATAAAAGACTATTCCAAACTATAAAACAAACCTGGTAACTCTGGTATAGTCTGCTACAAATAAAAGACTATTCCAAACTATAAAACAAACCTGGTAACTCTGGTATAGTCTGCTACAAATAAAAGACTATGTCAAACTAGAAAACAAACCTGGTAACTCTGGTATAGTCTGCTACAAATAAAAGACTATTCCAAACTATAAAACAAACCTGATAACTCTGGTATAGTCTGCTACAAATAAAAGACTATTCCAAACTATAAAACAAACCTGGTAACTCTGGTATAGTCTGCTACAAATAAAAGACTATGTCAAACTAGAAAACAAACCTGGTAACTCTGGTATAGTCTGCTACAAATAAAAGACTATTCCAAACTATAAAACAAACCTGGTAACTCTGGTATAGTCTGCTACAAATAAAAGACTATGTCAAACTAGAAAACAAACCTGGTAACTCTGGTATAGTCTGCTACAAATAAAAGACTATGTCAAACTAGAAAACAAACCTGGTAACTCTGGTATAGTCTGCTACAAATAAAAGACTATTCCAAACTATAAAACAAACCTGGTAACTCTGGTATAGTCTGCTGCAAATAAAAGACTATGCCAAACTAGAAAACAAAACTGGTAACTCTGGTATAGTCTGCTACAAATAAAAGACTATTCCAAACTATAAAACAAACCTGGTAACTCTGGTATAGTCTGCTACAAATAAAAGACTATGTCAAACTAGAAAACAAACCTGGTAACTCTGGTATAGTCTGCTACAAATAAAAGACTATTCCAAACTATAAAACAAACCTGGTAACTCTGGTATAGTCTGCTACAAATAAAAGTCTATGCCAAACTAGAAAACAAACCACGCAAAATCTACTAAAAAGAGGAACTAATACAAATTTTCCTTTTCGGGGTTAAGTAATAATAGGCTAATCTGTGACAGAAATAAACGCACAAGATTACACCATGAAACATATGTCCCCAGCAAAACGTGTGCCGTCTACAATTTTTATCAGTGCCATCTCATTGTTGACGTCAGTGGCATTGTTGTGGAAACAGTATCGGTGCGTTTAAACATTTTATTGTTAGACTTCAAACACTAAATATTTAGTACAGTAGTAAAATTACAATAAAACAATTGTATTGACAATGATACCAATGCCACAAACATGAGTAAATAATATATAAAGATACCAAGAATAAACCTTTACGTACATTTTGATGATCATTCCATCATCATCAGAGGGTTCTGATACTATATACACACAATCTAAATAGCTTTTGCAATACAAAAGTCAGTCTAGTTTGTAATTTTATGCTAATAACCTTTCAGGATTGTATTTTTATTGTAATAGGACCCACTGATGATGTCATATTCATAAAATGTACACAAGGGTTTAATTGTGGTAACTTTATGTATTAGTTATTTGTGATGCATTTTTCTGGTATTGAGTTTGTTATCAATAGTTTTATTGTTAGAGTGTTTATTTTTCATTTATATATTTAGCGTATTGTTAGCAAAAGCCAACGTTAGTTCCGTTTAAAAGGAGTATGCATTAATGTTTAAGACTTTATTGTTTAAAAATCCCTTTTATTGTTACTAAAATACTAAATTAGTTAAGCAATGGTAACACGTCACTCATTGACTTTTAGGCGAAACAAAGTTCGCCGGGTCAGCTACTATATATACAGTATATGGAAAAGGAGAGTGTAAACTAATAGACAGAATTAAAAAAGACCGAACTGTCTTTTAACTACAAATATTCTTTGAGCTTAGCTTGTGAGGTTTTGTTAAAACAAATAAAATACATACACAAAACTCACAAATTAATTATTTATGTATCCATACGCGTTTCAATGACGAAGTCATCATCGTCAGTGAGTGTTGTTACTACAAACTTTACTTTACAACTCTTGTAAGTTAGAGTTTGTAGTAGCAACACCCACTGATGATGATGACTTTGTCATTGAAACGTGTTTGAGTTATTAAATGAATAATTTGTGAGTTTTGTGTATGTCTCGCGTTAAATAAGTTACATGATTCATAACGCTGTAGGAATTAGACGCCAATAAAAAAGTGCTTAAGTTCGTTTCATACCAATTCGCTTTAAAATTACAAGCTCTTTCTTAGCTCTAGTATACTTTCAAGCTCATAGCGATATCATCTATTTAGGAACGACAATGTATACAATATAGTTATTTCCTCCCATTTGGTTTAAAATGAGTGATAACATATAATTTCATGAAACAGCCGATTTTGTAATAGGTTGCGTGGTAGAACAGCTTGTTTATCGCATATGTTACGTTACTTTATTTATAATAATTGCAATTATTTAATAAAAAGTCAACTAAAATAAACTTTTTCTGTTCACCTAAGTAGGTGAACTTGAGTTTTAACTTATTTTTTTAAAATATTATTGGTTTAATAGGATTTACAATTTTTTTTAATAAGATATTTTTTTAATTCTTTAACGTTTATTGGATGACACAGTTTTTAAAAAAAGTAATAATTCATAAATTAAATTTAATAAATTAATTTAGTTTTATATTGGGGAAAACCGTTTCACAAATTAGGCAAGGCATGCAATATAGTTATTTTAACTAAATGCATTAAACTAAGTGATAACATAAAATCTCTTGATACATCTGATTTTATGTTATAGGTTATGTGGTAGACCAGCTGTCTTAACTCATAGGTTATGTTACTTTATTTATATTAGTTATAATTATATAAAAAGTAACTAAAATAAAGGTTGTTTCTGTAGGAGTTGACTTTAAAAATGTTTGTTTAACTTGTTTTTTACAATAATGATGAGGATAATTATTGCTAGGTATGGATATAAAAACTACTTTTATTTTATTTACACATTGTTACGTTTAATTCCATAATTCTACTCTTACTAAGCTATTTTTGGATTACAAAGATGTCCGCTCACTTCTGACAGTTAGTTTGCTTCTTTTGTCTTCAGCACGTTTACCCAGCCCTTTTATTCATAATATGTTGCAAAGAACCATTTAGTACTAAATATTTACAAACATATTTCACCTTCTATACTAATTTACAATGAATTATTGCCAGTGTTGATATCATATCTGACATTTTCACTTGAAATGACTGGCTGTAGATATTTTCTCGTATAATCGCTTAGATAACGCTGTAGCCTGCTCCGCACATGGGCCGCATTGACATCAGCTGTTTTAGCAATAATAAGGTTGAGGCGGCGGCGTAATTAGAAGATGTCGGAGAGATAATTACAGGCATGGGACATCAATACACCTGCGTCAGGAGTTACAAAGCGAGGGTCGTTGATATTAGCTTGCAGTAAAGTTACTTATAGTGTTTACGTAGGTTATCACTCACGGCTGAAAGGATAAGATAGCAAGGACGATCTTTAATCTCCTTTACCCAATACGTTTTACATCCACGTGATGAAGTGTTAGCCTTTGCTATGAGTTGGGCTTTTATTGTTAACATTTATCTAGGCACGCTTTACCTTTAATAGATGGAAGACTACAGATATGAGTCCTTGCTTAGTTCCACAGCTTGTAGCTCTATCTATTGACGTTTATCCGCAACCATTTAATTATTGCCTTTATAAAGATATCCTGTAGGGGATTCTACAGTCCAGTTAATAAACCTCCTGCCCCTACGAACCCAATCTCAAACTCGTTACTAGCGTCAGGCCCCTAGACGGGGGGCTTGTTGCTCCGACCAGTGGTACCGGTATGTAAGAGTCTTTCGCCCTTACTATAATGCCTTGACTGGACACCGGCCCGCCACTGGGACGAGACGAACTTACCCAGTGACACCAGTTCGGCCGCTCTTCCAGAACTACTCCACTTTCGGTTGGCCTTACCTAAGGGACGGACCCCCAGACTAGGGACTTGGTTAGAGGAGCATAATCCAAGAACATATGCCCGCAATATATAAAGATATCCTTTCACACCTCCAAAATGTAAATTAATTAACATTGTTCCCTAAGTAGAGGATTCCGTTTGACGAAGGCGAGGAATACGGAGCCTTTGTATTACTCAAAATAAATACAACAAAACACTCTTACGATTTTGCAGACAACCAATGAATATTGGAAACTAGGTGGATATGGACAAATTTAGCACATGGTTCAAATTCCTTGATTGAATAACAATTTATTCCAGTACCTCAGCAAGAAATTCATACTTGTTTTGTGTGGGAGGGTTGTAGTGTGGATGAATTCTTTTACTTCCAATTTACAATTTTAAAATTAAATCCCAGTATAGATAGGTCTACCTGACTGATACAAAAGTTGACAAGTAAGTGAGTTATATTAGTCCCTAATTTAAATGAATCTCAAGTTTAAATACAGTTCCCAATAAACATTAAATTTAAGTAAGTTACATGTATAGTGTGGTAATTATTTAGAGAAGGCTCAATGCTTCCAAGAATTAGCGAGGTCATAAGAGCGAACTTTAAATTTTAATTTTCACAATTATAAATCTTCCCCGAAAATTCAGCTATTCTATCATTGATATAAGGTCCATTTCTGCGTTCTTTAGGAGTTCCTTTTGAATATGCAGCCATTGTCATACCAAGTTACTCAATTTTATATAACAGAGAAGCTCAAGCTTTATATGGAGAGCTAATAGTTATAAAGAGAGCAAATTCCTAGCCAAACACTAGTATACATCGTCATCACCAAAGACCACCATCATAGCTAAAACGCCCCAGCACTACCTCCATCTGCACCACCACACCATCATCACCAAGACCACCATCATAGCTACAACGTCACCAACACTACCTCCACCTGCACCACCACACTATCATAGCTAAACGTCCACAACACTACCTCCACCCGCACCACCATACCCCCATCATAATCATCACCAAGACCACCATCATAGCTAAAACGCCCCTAACAATACCTTCGCCTGCACCACCACACCATCATCGGCAATGTCGCCACCACCTCCAGTTGACTGCTATTTCCTCGCATAACAGTCAAGTAACACAGGATTCTCTGAATTCCAAACAAATTCTGTCATGTTACTTATTACAATGGTCGACTAACTTCTTAAACCCACCGGCTACTGTTACTTTTATGACAAACATCTTTTAAATGCATAATATACTAATACTTCTGATTTTAATTCCTTCTATTGGTTCACACTGTCCTTATGTATATCTTGATCAAGTTTTCAATCATTAATAAAACACTTTTTTTATTCATCCACTCAAGTTCAAATATATATTTTTCAACCTGTACTGTATGACAATTGATATTAATACAGCTTTTTTAAAAAAATATTCAATAATTAAACATTTAATAAAGCTGTTGTACAAGTCGGATTGGAACTGAATCATAGATGTTTAAAATCCAGTACTTAGGGATTGATCCAACTTCTCGTAGCTAGAAATGCATTATATATACAACATATACTTAAAGACGTAGGCCTATATGAAATTTGGTTTTGTAAAGAAACTACAATACAATGCAAGTGACGATTAGAGTAAGAGAAACAAAAGTGCCAAGAAACGTTTGTAAATGAAAAAGCTATACTCCTACGTTTAGATGAAGGAAAATGGAAAATTGCAAGAAAATTCTGTTTCTATTTGACATCAATATTTTACATATTATACATATTTATATTAATGTAATTATAGGATAAAAAGAAACTAAAACAACATTTTTCTTTCTTGGTCTCACTAAGAATTGTCTTGAATTTTTATTTATGTATTTGTTATTAAATTAAGTTATAAGTTTAAAATAATTTAGTTGCATAATATATCGGGCGTAATGTATTGATTGAGGGACGTAAAGGGGAGCCCATGACCCATCAGAGCCTCTCAATCATCATCTATCCTCCAACGCCTGCCCGTCTGACCTCCCATCACTTACTTAAAACTTCCTAACAGGTAACTTTCTTGCTTCCAGGGTTATCGTTACATACGGATGATGGAACAGCGCATTTTAGTGGAACGTTATAACTGTTCCATATAGATAACGTGTAATCTAAAGGGGGTAACGATTTCAGAAAACCATAATAACATATATATTTCGCTGAATAATATTTCGGGTGAAAAAACCTTTGATAAAGTTATGAATAACAAACAAAAAAACTCCATGCATGCACTCATTTGAAGTTGCGTAACCCATGCCGTATAATAGGAAAAACAAATTACGGAATGTACAAAAATGACGCAAAATATTCTTACTAAAGTGTGTTTTATCTTGTCAGTACGTTTGAAGCGAGTTACTCATCGATCAGCTGGTCAATAGGTTTTAAATTGAACTGATCATTAATCAAAATAATTTTAATAATTTACGATTGTGGCAGGCACGTCTAATTGTTAAATATCTTATACATTTGTTTTTAGTAAACTCCTACTTAAATCAACACGGAAAATGTTTTTTTTTAAAATTTGGTTTTTGTTTTTATTTTATAATTATAATTAATGTAAATATGTATATACACATGTCAGAATAACAATATTGAGCAGCAAAATAAAAAGCGAATTTCCTTGCAATTTTTCATTTTTTAATAACGATTGAAAATTTGTGCAAGATAAATATCAGGAGAGTGTGAGCTAATAGAAAGAATTGAACAAAAACCACAGAAGTTACTAGTTTTAAGTGATAAATAAATGCCATTAAACAGTGTTGCCACAAATAAAATTGCCAATCCCAGAACATACTGAAGCAGAAAATGATGTAAAGATAATGGATTTCGGCCCCAATTACAAAATATAAGTGATAATCCCAGAATATATTGAAGCAGAATATGATGTAAAGATAATGCAGTTCGGTCACAAAATATAACAGACAACTCCAGAATATACTAGAGCAGTTCAATAGAAAGCAATTCTTTATGTATTAAAACCAACACATACATCAGAAAGGAGTATTATCGGCTTGTTGAACATTTTATTCTTTAACTGTGGTACGACTAACCTACCCAAACCTTGATTACTAAGCCAAACAACAGTAACTACAAGCTGTAAGCTAGGAAACAGTATCTACGTAGTTGTTGCCGGTTTTTAGCTTAGTATTCAGCAGTTACTGTTATTAAGCCTTAAAAGGAATGAGATAATTTCAAGAATGCCATCGTCCCTAAAAACCCCAGTATCTATGAAGGGGAAATAACAATAGAACTTGTACTTTGCGACATGCACTGAGCTGTTGGCTCTCTAAACCCGTCATCGCAATCGCCCTAAGCAAATTGATCTGTCTAAATTATATCTCATATTACGCTGTTCTACTGAAATCTAATTACTCTACTAATTGTGCGATCAATCTTCTATTACTGTATAATAAACAATTAAAATATAATTATAAATATCGCCGGAGATTAACAGGGCTAAGGGAGGCGCTCGCTTCATTAAACACGTTTAGCGTTCCATTAAAGAGGGCACAAAAATAATTAGTGTGCAGAGTATATTTTAGTTGATTAAAAAGCAATATTTCCCAGGCATTGTGCTAACCTTCTACCGGTTTATTGAAGCTAATTAGATTTCTAAGGCGTTATACCAAGCTGGAAAATATCTATAAGGCAGTTTCATTTTGTGAAAATATTTTATCATTTTCATTATTGGGAATTTTTAATAATGACAAACAGGGTTTTGTTCTTCTGCAGATAGTTAATTACAAACATTTCTTTAAATAGAAACTTATTACTAATTATATATAATAATTAGTAATACATACGCATACACACACACATACACAATAAAAAAAATATTTTCGTCTAAAGATTACAATATATATATATATATATATATATATATATATATATATATATATATATATATATAATATATTATATACACGCACACAAAAGAATAACAATATTTCAAGTACAAGAATTGTTTTAAAGTTTTATATTTGTTTCAATATTTTTTTCAAAGCTTTTACAAGTTGCTTGAAGTCAATTCCTGCTTAGTCCAACAAGGAAAATAATTATTTTCGTAATTTTAATAAATAACTGTAATAATAAAATGCATTATGTATAAAATGTAACATAACCTATCCATTACACTAGCTATTCTACCACATAGCCTATAATACAAGTTCAGCTGTTTTATGAAATCATATGTTATGATTTATTTTAAGCGAAATGGGATGAAATAACTATCGGTTACCTTATCCCTATTGGGATAACGTTTTGTCCCTTATAAGACTAAAATTAATTAATTAAATTTAAGTAATGAAATAATATATGAAAAAAACTATTAACATCAAGTGTCATCCACTACAGGTTTTAAAAATTGTAGCCTATTATATATCTATATATATAAAAATTATTGTACTTGAAATATTTTTATTCATGTATTATATTACAAACAAACGTGTCACCATATATAACTTAAACACATGCACGTGCATGTGTGTTTACAAAAAAATGCACGGCTTTTATAAATTTCGTATATTTAATTTTACATATCATTTTCAATGAATGCCTATACAAAACCAATATTGGTACATCTAAATATCAAACCCAAACCGTATATTAGACAATTGTGTGGTTGGGGGACGTATCGCACCGTGCTAACCCAACGCTAACATGGCTAGTTTTACTGTGCCATTCCGATGCGTACTAATCATGTGTCCCACGTCCGAGGCCGATGAATAAACAATTCCCAGTGAACAAGATGGCACCTGGTCCCACGTCAGTGTGTAGTCGGTTACAGTCAGCCGTGGAGATTCCCTAACACAGTTGCAGATTAATCTCTTTAAATTATATTATGTTTAGAATAAATGTGACATGATAGTGTGTGTACGTGCGCGTGAGTGGGACTGTGTGTGTGTGTGTGTGTGTGTGTGTGTGTGT
The DNA here is from genome assembly GCA_036971475.1 of Prosapia bicincta. Taxonomy (NCBI): domain Eukaryota; kingdom Metazoa; phylum Arthropoda; class Insecta; order Hemiptera; family Cercopidae; genus Prosapia; species Prosapia bicincta. The sequence goes on from JBAIZL010000009.1 coordinate 1,896,998, forward strand.
GTGTGTGTGTGTGTGTGTGTGTGTGTGTGTGTGTGTGTGTGTGTATGAGAGAGTGTGTGTGTGCGCGCGCGCGCGTGTGTATGTGAATAAGTAATAATTTCCAGTTTTCATTTAATAATAAAATTAACTTAAAAAAAGTATCATAATATTTTAATAGGCCTACATCTTTTTGACCAACTGAATTTGGCCTGTACTACTTGGTCATTCTCAAGTTAAAACTCTGAGAATTCTCAGGTATTTTCTTGAAACCCCTCGACTATGAGGATACTATTGTGAACAGTTAATAAATTTTCTAAAGTTGATTTTAAAAATCGATCTTTCTTCGATGGAGTTTTAGGAATTTCAGTCTCTGTTATAGTTTTGTTAAGTGCACAAACATGTGCGTGCGTTCGACTCTGTTAAACCCTAGCTTTTATATTTATACATTATGTCACAAGATTTAGCATTACGAACACAGATACTAACTTGTACTCTATCTGTGTCGCGATATTCCACGGGGAGCACAGATGTGTACATGACGCACATATTATGTAATTATCGCTCAATCAATCTCCTAATTTGCGTTTAAGATTGTTCCGAGACCTTGTCGCCGCAACTCCGCGTGATTACACGGCTCATCCGATACAATCTGACACATCCCTCTATCCGTGTTGAATAGGTGGCCAGGAAAGCATGCCAGATAAATACGTTTGTGTTGAGAAATGAATGGGGCGACTCCATGAATAGGATTTTGTTATCGGAGTATTTAATATCATTAGAGTAACTAAACATTGTAGAATGAGCAAACAAATATGGCCATAAAGTGTAGAATTCTTCCCTGACTAGAGATATCAGTATATGAATTGTCTGTCATCCGAGATGCCTAAATATTACGGATCGATCAGCCTGAAAACAAACCACGACTCAAGAAACCCCTTCAAGTAAGGTTATAGGGTATTCTTGGACCCTCAAATAGTAGGGATGGGTCGATTCCTAAAATTTTCGATTCCGATTTTCGATTCTTTCAAGTTATATAGGCCTACATGATATTGTCTAATAATAAATTTAGTTGACATCTCAGTCATATGGAGAAGCTTTTAAAAGTTCCATTTTAATGTAACAGGCTACATTAAGCGTTTAACCTTGATTAATGAATAGGCAATTTCTGAAAGCATGAGAAACTTATCGGATAAAAGAAATGGTTTATTCAAAATTACAAATGTGGACTTCAGTTCACAATTACAATATAACTTCGGTAACAGGCATTTCAGTCTGTGTAACTGGAAAAATTGGAACTAGACATTTATATAGCTGTGGCGGAGTAGTGGCGGTCAGAGTCGGGAGGAGGGGGCAAGTAATAGCCCTGCCCATCCAAGTGAGAGTGAGGCAAGGGAGAGAGATGAGCGGAGACCAACAAATGGACCAGAAATGGGAAATAATACTTGAATAAGACATCGTTGATAATTCTATTTCGTTAAATTACCCGCATACGAATTTTAACAGCTAAAAAACAAGATCAGAACCGCTTCTTTAATCAATGAACCGGGGTCATCCTGCCACACATGTGGGGAAATGTGTGCAAAGTAATGGCACATTTTGGGGATTTCTGAGTATTTCAAGGGCTCATTCTTCTTTCTCACCATCGTTCTTTCTTCTTCAACATTTAACATGATATGCTGGCGACAGTCTTACGGACATGATTGACTATAGAATAGAAGATATTTGCTTTCGTCTTTGCTTTTCTTTCTTCTCATTTAATCTTCATAAACGTCTTGTAGCATCCAACAACGTGCTTACACTAGCATCCAACAACATGCTTACACTAACATCCAACAACATACTTACACTGGTATCCAACAACATGCTTACACTAGCATCCAACAACTTGCTTACACTAGCATCCAACAACATGCTTACACTAGCATCCAACAACATGCTAACACTAGCATCCAACAACATGCTAACACTAGCATCCAACGACATGCTAACACTAGCAACCAACGACATGCTTACACTAGCATCCAACAACATGCTTACACTAGCATCCAACAACATGCTTACACTAGCATCCAACAACATGCTTACACTAGCATCCAACAGCATGCTTACACTAGCATCCAACAGCATGCTTACACTAGCATCCAACAACATGCTAACACTAGCATCCAACGACATGCTAACACTAGCATCCAACGACATGCTTACACTAGCATCCAACAACATGCTAACACTAGCATCCAACGACATGCTTACACTAGCATCCAACAACATGCTAACACTAGCATCCAACGACATGCTAACTCTAGCATCCAACGACATGCTAACACTAGCATCCAACAACATGCTTACACTAGCATCCAACAACATGCTTACACTAGCATCCAACAACATGCTTACACTAGCATCCAACAGCATGCTTACACTAGCATCCAACAACATGCTTACACTAGCATCCAACAACATGCTAACACTAGCATCCAACAACATGCTTACACTAGCATCCAACAACATGCTAACACTAGCATCCAACAACATGTTTACACTAGCATCCAACAACATGCTTACACTAGCATCCAACAACATGCTAACACTAGCATCCAACGACATGCTTACACTAGCATCCAACAACATGCATACACTAGCATCCAACAACATGCTTACACTAACATCTAACAACATACTTACACTAGCATCCAACAACATGCTAACACTAGCATCCAACAACATGTTTACACTAGCATCCAACAACATGCTTACACTAACATCCAACAACATGTTTACACTAGCATCCAACAACATGCTTACACTAGCATCCAACAACATGCTAACACTAGCATCCATCGACATGCTTACACTAGCATCCAACAACATGCATACACTAGCATCCAACAACATGCATACACTAGCATCCAACAACATGCTTACACTAACATCCAACAACATACTTACACTGGTATCCAACAACATGCTTACACTAGCATCCAACAACTTGCTTACACTAGCATCCAACAACATGCTAACACTAGCATCCAACAACATGCTAACACTAGCATCCAACAACATGTTTACACTAGCATCCAACAACATGCTTACACTAGCATCCAACAACATGCTAACACTAGCATCCAACGACATGCTTACACTAGCATCCAACAACATGCATACACTAGCATCCAACAACATGCTTACACTAGCATCCCACACCATGCTTACAGGTTTTTCCAACTGGAACATTCAGTTTATGAATGCCTTTACATTGGTGTCATATCTTCTAGTAAAGTTTACACAAATTTTGTCTTTTATAATTTCATCCACCATTTATTAGTTGAGTTTTGTTGCTACTATTCGGTTAATACTGTATAACTTTCACTAGTACCAATAAATTCCCCGTCATCAGCACTTGTGTAGTAGAGATACCCATGACGGATACGCTCGACTGTTCCACTACAATCCCTCAAACAAACAGAACGCTCTTGTTTGTACAAAATGTGATTAAAAAGCACAACTATTTTAAAACTAGATCTTGTAAAGTGTTTTTTCTACTCTAAAAGCAATAAAATTGCTCTGTATACAATGACTTAGTGCCTGGGAATTTTTCTTCTCGTACAACCTGCACAGCCTCACAAAACACAACAATGAGTAGCACAGTGTGAGTTCGTATAATTGCGTTGGCGTTGGAAATTACCCCAGAACTATTGGCTTGCATTAAATTTATTACAAACATTAGCCTCAAATTGGAAACAGCTGTGAAACGGTTTCACATTATGGGTTATAATGTTGACGACCGCTTTACTGGCCTTCACAGTAACTGCTGCTGTGAGATACGGAAATAGTTTAGTGTATTTGGTTAAGTGTTGCGGTTTACTACTGTATTGCATTTAATACTGTTTTATTGCATTTTCTTACCAATAATGTGTGTACAGACACACACACACACACACACACACACACACACACACACATACTCACTCTCTCTCTCTCTCTCTCTCTATATATATATATATATATATATATATATATATATATATATATATATCTTGGTCAGGCATTTTACTATCCATTTTCACATATTGTGTGCATTCAGATGATGGATATAACATGGGTTTATAACAACCCACATAACAAGGTAACACATGGCTACTAACGAAGCGAAAAGAGTTCATTACCTCCAGGGAGGATCCAGTTGATTGACCAATCCCTCACACTCTTGGCCAGTTCTCGTTTCATGTCCTTTCTGGAGCTACACTTTATGGCGAAGCTGAATGTGAATGTGCTTGGATGAACGTGAAGATTGTACGTACTTAAAGAGATGGCAGCACTGCGCCCCTGGCAGGCAAGAGTCAGGTTCCTTGTTTCCTTGGCTTTGTACAATGACATGGATTTCCCAGCCAGCCCTTCTGGAGGCATTCGAGTAGGTTTCTATAACATGGTGTCCGTTGGAGTTCCATAGACTAGGGGTACTCAAACTGTGGTACGCGTACCCTTTGGGGGCACGCGAAAATTTTCGGGGGTAACGAGGGGCAGGTTAATGAAAAATTTAATCATTTTTATTTCTTTTTGTATCTTATTCAACAAAGGTTATAATTTAATAATGGAATCTAATTGAATACTTGTAGGGTCGAATAAGGGTGCATTAGGTTTATGTCACTATTTCTTAAAGGTTTTCAAATACATTGTTTGTTATGTAAGAAGGGTTTTGCAATTTAACAGCACCAAGGGGGTACGCAAAATTTTTATTTTTCATTAAGATTTTTAAAAACGATTGAGAACGCCTACCATAAAGCAATGCATACACGACTAGCATACGATAACCATGCAAATATTTGGATCTCAAGTGAATAACGTGTGAGTCCTCCAGAACAGTTCAGTATTAAGCCGCCCTAGAAGAATAGAACCGAGCTGAAACAAGACTGTAGTCACTTCCCGTTCCTGAACGTAGTTACAAACACATTCTACGACTTGTGACTTGCCTTTGGTAGTTTGAGCAACAACTCTCCCCTGACAATTTCAATGTCCAAGAAAATGGTGCCTTTGGGCGCAGTTTAAATGAAGTCGCTATTTTCGATTGTGGCGAATGGTCATGCGCAGAAACAGAAATAAATTGGGTGAGCAAATATATCTATAACAAACTGCATAATTTTTGTTTTGTTCCCCATGTCAGTTTAAATGCTTTTACCGTACATCGTTTAGCCAAATATCGGTGTTGTTAGTGTATTGAAGGTTAGTCCAGAATAGGGCCTAGTCTCGAACGAGACGAATTAGAGGTTATTTAGACATTTCTAACTCATTTTGCTTATTAATATTTTCATACATCTGTTTTAAAATAAACTAATAATTTCCAGTGACAACTTCATAGGCTGTCCATATGTTACAGCAAGAATCTCACTTCTACAATAATTTTTTCAATAAAGCACTCATTGTAAGACGCATATTCAAGACACATTCAAAAATACCCCAACTTAGTAACGACCCGAGATCAGTTCCACCGAACGTGTCTCTGTAACAAACTTTTTACTCAAAACCAAGCGCCCCTCTTCTAATAGATTTGTCACCCGCTTGACGCACCCTCACACCTCTCCATCGACACCACGTCAGGGTACTTTACATGGTTCGAAACTTTTCTCTCCTTCACGCTCCGGAGGGTTGACAAATTTTTCCTACAGAAAAATATTCTATGATTGACGATATTAAGGAGCACAAAAACGTAACGGGAATGATATTTCACGGTTTCACAAATCAAGGAAAGAGGGAGAGAATGTCAGAAGGAGGAAATGTGTCTGCGTTGATTAAATCCGCCTGTCACCTGCAACGCGACAAATTGCAAACAATCAAGCTCCGCGCCTCGCCGCTCTTCTATGTTCGGCGTCTTCTCAAATTTTACACATTAAGAACGTAAATATATGGATCGTCAGTTTTGTCTTCTAAAGTTATGGTTGACCGCCAGTTTCACTTATTCCTGCCCGCAACACAAGGGCCATTCCTATTGAAAAAATCTTTTAGTTTGTTCTGTAAAATTTCTTTTTCATCTTTATAATCTCGTTTTAGTTATCGCTAAAACTGTCAGATAGCGCACATCACTCATTAAGGAATACTAAATAAGTTTTCCTTCACTCGCCGTAAGGATACTGAACCGCATGCGCATGTGAGACGGAGGTAGCTCGCTAGAGGTTTGGCTGCCACGAGGGCTGAGAGGACTCTGCATTTCTTCTCCAATTCACCTTATCACAAGTGAAGGTATTGTGATCTTGCGCGATACTCGATTTGGGGTAGTTTTATAATTCGTTAGTTATTAATTGTCCGGTGATTTTCTTTTTAAACACTTCAGTTGTCATCAACTTCATTCTACATTTTGCTTGATCATTGTATGAGTATCAGCTGATATCATTTTAAACATAGATTCAACAGCTAACAGTTTGTGCAATATTGTCAACTAGTTTAAACATAGATTCAACAGCTAACAGTTTGTGCAATATTGTCAACTAGTTTAAACATAGATTCAACAGCTAACAGTTTGTGCAATATTGTCAACTAGTTTAAACATAGATTCAACAGCTAACAGTTTGTGCAATATTGTCAACTAGTTTAAACATAGATTCAACAGCTAACAGTTTGTGCAATATTGTCAACTAGTTTAAACATAGATTCAACAGCTAACAGTTTGTGCAATATTGTCAACTAGTTTAAACATAGATTCAACAGCTAACAGTTTGTGCAATATTGTCAACTAGTTTAAACATAGATTCAACAGCTAACAGTTTGTGCAATATTGTCAACTAGTTTAAACATAGATTCAACAGCTAACAGTTTGTGCAATATTGTCAACTAGTTTAAACATAGATTCAACAGCTAACAGTTTGTGCAATATTGTCAACTAGTTTAAACATAGATTCAACAGCTAACAGTTTGTGCAATATTGTCAACTAGTTTAAACATAGATTCAACAGCTAACAGTTTGTGCAATATTGTCAACTAGTTTAAACATAGAATCAACAGCTAACAGTTTGTGCAATATTGTCAACTAGAAAGTAATGGCCTCGGAGTACGTCGGGATGCGTGGAAAACTAAGACTCCAATTAGGATTCAACAGCTAACAGTTTGTGTAATATTGTCAACTAGAAAGTAATGGCCTCGGAGTACGTCGGGATGCGTGGCAAACTAAGACTCCAATTAGGATTCAACAGCTAACAGTTTGTGTAATATTGTCAACTAGAAAGTAATGGCCTCGGAGTACGTCTGGATGCGTGGCAAACTAAGACTCCAATTAGGATTCAACAGCTAACAGTTTGTGCAATATTGTCAATTAGAAAGTAATGGCCTCGGAGTACGTCTGGATGCGTGGCAAACTAAGACTCAAATTAGGATTCAACAGCTAATAGTTTGTGTAATATTGTCAACTAGAAAGTAATGGCCTCGGAGTACGTCGGGATGCGTGGCAAACTAAGACTCCAATTAGGATTCAACAGCTAACAGTTTGTGTAATATTGTCAACTAGAAAGTAATGGCCTCGGAGTACGTCTGGATGCGTGGCAAACTAAGACTCAAATTAGGATTCAACAGCTAATATTTTGTGTAATATTGTCAACTAGAAAGTAATGGCCTCGGAGTACGTCGGGATGCGTGGCAAACTAAGACTCCAATTAGGATTCAACAGCTAACAGTTTGTGTAATATTGTCAACTAGAAAGTAATGGCCTCGGAGTACGTCGGGATGCGTGGCAAACTAAGACTCCAATTAGGATTCAACAGCTAATAGTTTGTGTAATATTGTCAACTAGAAAGTAATGGCCTCGGAGTACGTCGGGATGCGTGGCAAACTAAGACTCCAATTAGGATTCAACAGCTAACAGTTTGTGTAATATTGTCAACTAGAAAGTAATGGCCTCGGAGTACGTCGGGATGCGTGGCAAACTAAGACTCCAATTAGGATTCAACAGCTAACAGTTTGTGTAATATTGTCAACTAGAAAGTAATGGCCTCGGAGTACGTCGGGATGCGTGGAAAACTAAGACTCCAATTAGGATTCAACTATTCACAATGACAATGTACTTAATATGAAGATCAGTATGAACTGGATAATACAATTTACCGTGGCATGCCCAGCATGTTCTTCCTTGATCACCAAGAACGCGAGAAGGTCCTCTCTGAATATGTTCTCCCTCGGTCACCAAAAACGCGAGAAGGTCCTCTCTAGACTACTCTCTCTATAAGACTCTAATAGATGACTGACTTTTATTTTTTAACAAAACTGTACCGGAAAAATCAAGCTTTGCCCGCACAGCTGTATTGCTACCGGTCAGCTGTCGGTCTGTCGTGACGACAATTAGAACAGTTTGCTCTCAGAACTATTTGGCGGTAATATATTAAAACATAAAACGTTACAGTGTGCAAGAGATTGACCTCTCTGGGCAGAATTTTAATGAAGTATGTAATTTCAATGTGTACAGACGGCCATACGCAGAAGCAGAAATTAATCCGTAGCAGCACTACAAGTAAAGTTGAAGAGGGGACGCGTGAGAAGTTAGAATACTATTCGAGAATACTGCTGCTAATATTCCCTTCTTCGGACGCAATGTTTACTCGGGCAGGTTAAGTGGAGGCAAGCCAGCTAGCTGGGGGATCCGTAGCAGCACTGCAAGTAAAGTTGAAGAGGGGACGCGTGAGAAGTTAGAATACTATTCGAGAGTACTGCTGCTAATATTCCCTTCTTCGGGCGCAATGTTTACTCGGCCAGGTTAAGTGGAGGCAAGCCAGCTAGCTGGGGGATCCGTAGCAGCACTGCAAGTAAAGTTGAAGAGGGGACGCGTGAGAAGTTAGAATACTATTCGAGAATACTGCTGCTAATATTCCCTTCTTCGGACGCAATGTTTACTCGGCCAGGTCAAGTGGAGGCAAGCCAGCTAGCTGGGGGATCCGTAGCAGCACTGCAAGTAAAGTTGAAGAGGGGACGCGTGAGAAGTTAGAATACTATTCGAGAATACTGCTGCTAATATTCCCTTCTTCGGACGCAGTGTTTACTCGGCCAGGTTAAGTGAAGGCAAGCCAGCTAGCTGGGGGATCAGGACCGGGGACTATCAGGAACGTAAAGCTTCTTGAGAGAAGGATAAAAGGAGATCATGACGTCACGTGTACAGAGTCGAGTACTAGAAGTAGTCCTCGTGTTCATAAAGAGATTTTTCTACCGGAAGAAGACTGAGTTTAGGAAATAACTCCCTGATATTGTTAATAAGGTATATTGTAACACAACATGGCAGAGTCGCTTATTCGAAACAAACCGCGGGTTGGTAAGGGTGTCTATTCGCCACTAGGACGTTACGGTGTAGATAGGCGTGTAAAGTAAAGGTACATTCAAGAGATGGTTGTGTGAAACTTAACAAATCTCCCCACCCTCTTCCCCTAGTGTTAACACAACGAAGACGTAATATTGCTTTTTAATTAACTAAAATATGTTGTGCGAGGCTTGTTTTTGTTCCCTTCTTTAATGGAAGGTATAATCGGTTTAGGAGAGTCGCGAGGCATCAGTCCTCAGGATAATAGCTGCTCTCAAACATTGTAATCACCAAGTAATTGTTCATTATGGCGTTATGAGGCTCTGAACCCTGTGCGAATAATTAGATTACACGCTATGACATAGCTGCAGCTTGTGTTATGTCCACAGTGTTTAATATAAACTTGATCCACTTATTGATAAACGTCAGAACAATATTACTCAACAGGTTAAGATGCACTTGATAATGCTAACAATAAGGGTGACAACCTTGAAGCAAATTTAGTAAAGCCTATATAAATAATAGTATTTATGTGGACGCAAAACTGTATTCTGTGAAAAACTTCTCTTACTTCCGAGCTTCCCGAAGTGGTGTGTTTTCCACTCGCGTTACTTCCGTTGCCGGTTTACATACTGAGGATATATTGCCTACAGAGCGCCGTGATTTTATATCTAAGCGTCTACAGTGTGTTTATACGTGTTTGGTCACGGTTATCGCCTAGTTTGTTGTTTAACTACTGATTTTTACAAAGCGAATACTTGAAGTAAACAAGTTTAAAATATCGACATATATGAGTATTATTAAGTATATAAGTCAAATATACTATACAATTTGGATAAACAAATTTTAAAATTTGATATCTATTTAAAATTAATACATATCTATTTGTCTTGTAATGTATTACAATTTTACACTTAACTTTTGATTTATTTTAAATAAACGCCTATTAGTTATAACTACTAAAGTATGGTGTAGCCTGCTTGATTAAGTTAACCCGTTACACAATAACGGCGACTAATTATTTAAATATATGTCTACATCAAAATGTAATCGCCATAAATAACCTTCAATTTTTTATCGTCATTAGTATATATATACTTTAGGCAGGTATCTTATGGACGCCTAAAAGGCTGAACAAAAGTTAATGATTTGGAGGGATTGTTTAACATATTCCCAGGTTGGTTCGTGTGAAGTTTGGAGTAGATCCATCGACAGCACGCCTCCCCAGAGGATTAGGGTGGTTCAGTGTACAATATTCCATAATTCTAATGTTAAATTGGGTATCCATACTAGCGTTACTTAATTAATTTTAAAAAAATAAACGTGGTAAAAACAAAAATGCTTTAATAATTATTCTTAATTGTTTAAAATTACTACATTCTACGTACAATTATTGCCACCACACTTAATGATATTACAAGTAGGATCGCAGATAATACTCTTGCGAAATTTGAATCCGCCGAAGCTGTGCAACAGAACCACAATAACTACAAAACAAAACTCACACCCAATTTGATACAGCCAGCAATCAGAGATGACAAGTTCAAAGGGGTGATGGTCTTAACTTTAAGATTACCGATGATTTCATCAGATTTACCCATCGATTTCAAACTACTATAATTTTCTTTGCATCTTGCATTCGCAATAACCATAAACAAGGCACAACTACAATCATTGACCATTGCTGGATTAAATTTAGAACATTCCTGCTTTTCTCACGGACAGTTAAATGTTGCGTGCTCACGTGTTGGGACCCCTAAATATTTGTATGTTTATACGCCTAATGAAATGACGAAAAACATTGTCTATCCTCTAGCATTGCTGTTCATGATTTATAACTATTTATATGTTTGATTTGCTTTTCTCATTGGAAAATTAATTAATAATTGCCCATTTTCTATTATAAAATGGTTGATTTTGGACGCAGCAACGCACACCGGGTAACGCTAGTCATACTTCTTGTAAGGGTGGTATCGAGGTCACCACTTTTCAACCCCGTTAGAGAGTAAGTCCGCTTTAGGTTCTTGATCTAATAAAAGTCATCCATGATCCTCTAGAAAACCTCTGTCGGGGAGTTTTATCCCCTATCTTAAGTCTACTGATGTATCCTCCTTAGGGAATAGTAGCTAATCGTATTAGTTAACGCCCAAATACCCCAACACTTTAAATATATTAAATAACAAAAAAATATTATTAAAAATGATTCACTTAATAAAAAAAATGTAAAACTGTTTTGGTTCCAATTAGCAAGACTAAATGCAATACGGGAATCCCATTAACTACTTTTAATTGACAAACTCTGCAATTTAATTTGCCCGTTTCCGCGACCCCGACGCACGCCTACAGCGCAATCTTGCGCTCTCTATATTTCAATTAACTGACAAACAAGTAGACTACATTCTGAGCACTGACGTTATTTCCGGTTTCCGTCCATCTTGTCCGTGTAACTAGTTCCGATTCTGCCAATCGAATTATGACTCCTTCCACGGTTATGAACGCGCCGTAGTTCATATTAAAAGTTCAGCGGATATTGGATCGAGACTGAAAGGGACTTTTGGTAGACACGCGAGCTTAATATCTATTATTTTAATGTTGTTCCAGCTCTACAAAACGATAAATCTTCTGGTGGAACATCTGCTGTGTATTCTGTGCGTATCCCGCTTGCAATAAATCAAGCATTATCTGATTTGCCTTCTCGACATGCATTTATTCTATTCTTTATTGTGAAACTTTCGTTTAAAAGGTAAACATAAATTCATCCATTAACTGATGTTTGCATTGTAATACGATGCTACAGTAGTACCTGGATTCCGACAGCTATACATGGGTGAAGGCTGTCCGTTAAAAAGCAAAATATTCTTATAAAGTAACTGGAATTCAAACAAAAAGCAGTTGGCAGGACATTCTGGGGTTAATGTAGCAAAGGTTTAAACGTAATGAACGCAGATTATTGCTAAATATTTTTAATAAGACGATTACGCCGATTATTAGGGCGCTGTTTGCTATTCTTATAGCTTCGTTGAAATAAATTTGTATTTGTTACTTCTGCTAACTATTGAGTGTCTTAACCAGAATAATTAGTTCAGCCAAGATATTAATAGTAGCTACCTATTGCATATATAATAACGGTTCCCGTGGCATGAGGGTAGTATTTGGCGCTAGTTGGGAGAAACGTGATGTAGAAAAGTATAAGTGGTAGAAATGCCACGTATATCCCAAACACGTTTTGTATGTAAGTGTGCAAAGACCATTTGCATGCATACTCGAGTGTGTTTTATTAAAGGAAATTATCTGGTCCCCTAAGGACCAAAAAACTTATCCTAGTATGAAATATCCTAACAATTTCCGCATTTAGTGGGGAAATAATAATACAAAATAAATTTTAAACAAGTAACATGAACAAAAATTTCAAGCTAATTCCTAACTGAGGGTAATAAACAAAAATTTTATTTGAGTTTTTTTATTTTATAATTATAATTAATATAAATATGTATATACATATGAGAGAATAACAATATTAGGTGGAAAAATAGAAAGCAAATTTCCTTGCAATTTTTCAATTCCCTTTCAATGGTTTTGGACTATTATTTTTGTTTGCTACTATTATTGGCTTTCTTCTTTTCGTCGCTTTCTTTTTGTTGTAGTTTTTTATTGTTTTCCTATCGAATTGTCAGTTTCTGAAGCAAGGTTCGATACCGTTAATCCAGTTTGTTTGTTTTATTATTTTCACTCGTTTTTAATCCTAGAGGATTATTTACGATATTGTGTGGAAAGCATGGTAAACAGTTTATGGTTGTGCAATAAGGGGCTTCGACGACGACCAGATGGGGCTAAAACAAAATTCATATACATGGATAAGTAATGAATTTGTAGCTATGGGAAAGTTGGCTCAGTGCCAAAGTACTGAATTTTAACTAAAAGTAGTTCATTTCGATTCCGACCTAGACCCCCCAATTTTAAAAATTTAATTAATGAATAAATATTTGAAACAACTTTATTAACATCAAATTTCATCCACTACAGGTTTATAAAAATGTATTTGAAATCGAGTGGATGAATAAAAAGTATTTTATTACCGATTGAAAATTGATACAGTATATATATATATATATATATATATATATATATATATATATATATATATATATATATATATATGAATGTTTGTATGTATGAACCTTATTCGTTAATAAACCACTGATCCTATCGCCATACAACTTTGGGAAATTGTTGAGTACATTCTTGGAAAAGTTTCTGGCGACATTATTTTTTCTAACATGTAATTTTTACACGGCAAAATATCATAAAATATGTCTGTCAACCTTATCTTGAGACAATTTATTGAATTCATCCAAATTTTCGTTGTTGGGCAACACTCAACAATCTAAAATTATTTTAAAACTCATTTCAAACAATATACAAAAAAATATTGTACATCCGAATGCACTTCAATAAATAACATTCAATCAAGAACTTTTATTGCGACACTTTTCTTGATTGACTACTATAACGTCAGCTATTATTATGATAATAAAATACTAAATTACGTTTAGCTAATGTCAACACGCTACTCATTGACTTTTAGGCGATACGAATTTCCTTGGGTCCTTGAGTGTGAACTAATAGACATAATTGAAAAGACCGAAATGTCTTTTAACTACAATATTCTTTGAGCTTAGCTTGTGAGGTTATGTTAAGACAAATAAAAAACAGTTGTAAGAGTTTGTAGTAGCAACACTCACTGATGATGATAGCTTTTTAATTGAAACGCGTATGAGTTAATAAATGATAAATTTGTGAGTTTTGTGTTAGTCTTTTAACTGATCGAGAATGTTAACTAAATTAGGCGATGTTTCTAGTCATGGCCTGTCAGTACTAACTGAAGCCCTATTTTCGGAGCCACGTGTTGGCGAATTCGTCAAAGGACTACAAACTAGTTGCAGAAACGTTATTATCTTAAAGAATCGTTGGAACAACCGTGTTTGTAATCTAAAGAATACATACAAGTGACAAAAAGGGTAAATATTAAAAAGTAATTAAATAATGTTTCAAGCCAATATAGCATGATGAAATATCGAACGACAAATAGCGGCAAAACCAATTGTTTTAGTTCATTTCAGAGGAACATAAAAGCAGCCGAAGATATTGATCAGACGTATAAAACAGTGGGAAATGAGACTCTACAGTCCAACGGTGGACTACCTGCAGGGGATCATATAATCCCAGGAATTTAATTAAATAAAAACGTAAAACTAAGCTAAGTACCCTCCGGGGATAAGACAATGACCAGAAGGCTATTGAATGGCTACCGACCGCCACCCTTTGGATTAAGAGATGCCACCTACGGAACAAAGGGGTGAAAACTCCACCGCGCCGTAATGAGCTTCGCTCGCTTTCAAATTTTATTGTTTCCAACGCAAAACGATCGGAATAATTAGACTGATCCGCTTCCAAATGGGGCTAATGAAGTTTTAATTGCACTCAGTGGTTGAAGTTTTTTTCTATTGTTTGAATTTTATTTCCCGGCTTGATCCCGTTTGATGAGATTGTTGTTATTTAATTAAAAAAGCTAATTATTGCGGTGAAACCAGTAAACGTGATGACGTCAGAGTTTACACATAGCAGGTAACATTTGGAAGTGGCTTTTTGGAGATGAACTTAAACAATAGTTTTTCTGTAAATTTTATGCTTAGTTAATATTTAATTTACTCAAAACTTTTGCGCATCTTGAAACATAAAGCAGTTACAGGCCATTACTTTTAAAGCACTTTTCACATCTTCCCAACCAATTCGCTTTTCATAGCTTTGACCTTGATTCCACCACCTCCCTGGCACGGGTTCCATATTTCTTCAGACTGCATCCATTCTATTCGTTCTTCCAATGTGCACACTTGCGGGTTTTTTCTATTTCTTCTCCACAAGTTAATATTGGATCAAGCAAAAGGACTTATTTGCGACTTTAGCTTCCAGGTTCTTAAATACACTGGAAAATTTCACCGTATGCAGCGGGTGTTCACAACCTTCCAGGCAATGCTCCCCCTCTATAATACTGATGTGAGGTCGCGGCCCCTCAAATTTATATTTGGTTAAGCATTACAATCTGATACGAAACTGAAGCTGGCTAGGTCAAGTAATAGTCACATAATTTTATTTAACTCTCAATACAAATATATATATATATATATATATATAACCTTACAACTGATAATGGTACTGCCTTACATTGTGTTGAATCTTCCTTGATTCGGGCTTTGCACAATTTATCTTAAAACGCTCAGTATACTCATCTGCACTTCTGTTAGGAATATTTGTATGGATTTTAGTGCATTTTCTGCATTTCCTAACATTAAAATATTTTTCTTTGTTGACGCGTTTCAGAATAACTACATTCTAAAAACTTTTATAGCACAGTAAAAGCTCTTTTATACGGCATTCTGTCATCCGGAACGTTCTATTAACCGGCACATTTTAAGAACAGAAATACAAAAGACAATTAACCAAACTAAGCAAGAAATAGTTCAAGTAAAAGTAAACGTATCATGGAGTAACGCTGCGGGCGTTTTTACAGCGCTGTTACGTTTGTTGAAGGTGGGAAATGCTACTCGGATTGGGACGTTTTGCAGCTGCATATGCTTCATTCAAAATTTGTTAGAAAATGTTCATCGCGTATCAAGTAGTCAGAGATCCGATATTCGTGATTATTTTAAAAACCATTAAAACAATATAAAATCAAAAGTCGTTATATATTTTACTGGTAAAGGATTTTAACGTCGTATGAACGAAAAAGCGTTTAGCGCTAAATTTTATTTCTTCAATTGGTTTCCTATAAATTTTGTGTGCGTGAGTGTGTGCTTATATTAACAATTAGGGAAATACAGCGATTGGATACAAAGGAAGGTAAGGTTTCAACAATACATTCATTGAGTTTTCCTGGATAGGTAGCCTAACGTTATACATAGTACGTACTGTATATAGGTTAGATTCTATTATCCGGAAATTTCCGTTAACCGGCAACATGTCGACCCCGAGGTTGCGTAATATTAGAGATGTTACTGGACTAATTTATTAAGAACTATTAAGGTTTTGAAGATTGAGTTATTCCCAAACGCGTCAACAATGTTAGAAAAGGCATGAAAATGACTCAGGTTTATATATATTGAAACATTTATCATATATATAATCATATTTTCGACTATATCTGTATAATAAATTAAGCCTCTTGTAATCCCTGAACACAGAGGGCATAACTCATTAACAAGGCTCTAAGAAGACTAACCATTCTACAAAACAAGTCATATAAGAAAAAAAATTAATACTTAAATCAACAAAGGCAAAATTTATTTTGGTTTCTTTTCCTTTTATAATTTCAATTAATA
This sequence comes from Prosapia bicincta, assembly GCA_036971475.1. Taxonomy (NCBI): domain Eukaryota; kingdom Metazoa; phylum Arthropoda; class Insecta; order Hemiptera; family Cercopidae; genus Prosapia; species Prosapia bicincta. Next base: position 1,913,618 of record JBAIZL010000009.1, read on the forward strand.
TAAATATGTATATACATATGTCAGAATAACAATATTAAGTGGCAAATTTGAAATTTGTTTGCAATTCCATTTCCCTTTCTATATATGACGGACTATTATTTTTTGTTGTTACTATTTATCCGCTTTCTTTTTTTCGTAGTTTGCATTGTGTTGCAGTTTCTTTTCGCTTTCCTTTCACATTGTCCGTTTGTGAATCAAGGTTCTATACCATTAATCCAGTTTGTTTATTTTATTCTTTTCATTCATTTATAATCCTAAAGCATTAATTATGCTGTGATAACCACAGCAACAACTTAAGGTTGTCCAATGAAGGTTTCGACGACAACCAGATGTGGACAAAAGAAAAATTCATATACTTCATTGAGAAGTAAATTTGTAGCTGTGGGAAAGGTGTCTCAGTGTCAAAGCACAAGACTTCGAATATGAAGATGCTGAGTTCGAAGCCGACCTAGACCCCCAAATTTGTATAATTTATATTATATTGGATAAATATTTGAAAAAAACAGTATTAACGTTTACTATAATCCACTATAGGTTTTTAAAAAATGTATTTGAACTTGATTAAATGAATAAAAACTTATTTTAATAGCTAATGCAAGGAAGATAAGACGTAGTTCTGTAGACTCATATCTGAAACTTTCTACGCCTCCCAGGGGAGCGCCCCCATAGTTGGGAACCCTTGGTGTAAAACAGTTGAAAATCAAGTTATTTTTTATAACTGTCTACTTTAGAAGCTCCATGATACTGGGTCTTCGATCAGTCTGTCACAACTTTATTTTACTCTACGCTTGTAATATCCGTCTATTTTACACCTGGATGAAATCTCACAATGCGCTTCCTCCTTTGACATGCGTTTAGTTTATTTTTCATATTTATTAAATTATATTGCTTTTAAGCGAAAACTCTATTGGTGTTAGAATTTAGGTTGTAACAAGAACCTAGGTCTGATACTATTCCTTGGGTGTATCGAATTCGTCCTATCTGAGTTAGTCCCTTAAGTAGTGAGGTCGAACTGGTCCGATGGTTCGCGTACGGATCCGACAGGAACACACATAGACAAACTATAGAAATAATTGTCAGGTTAGGTTAGGTTATTACACATCTTAACCTTGTCTGCTCACCATGACTATAAAGGCCACCGTGACTATAAAAGTTAGAACTGGTTTGTGATGGTGGGTGTAGGGGAGGGGGTGCTGCGGGGTACTTCCGGTATTTCCTGCCTTTACATGCTTACTAACCATCGGACCTCTTAAGCAACAAAAATATCATTGGAATATTTCCACCCCTAGCTTATCACGTACAAATATATAAACATAACACTTTGGAATGGCACACAAGTAAAATTTTATAGACGCAGTAATTATGTATCAATAAATTGTAACCTACAAACAAACATTACGTACTAAAATATCCGAAGGTTATTTGAAGATTTTAACGCAGTAGGTTAATGGTTCATTTCGCCTGCTAAGCCAATAAGGGCGTAAGATTAATGCCTCCCCCTAGTCTAGTTAGGGGTGAAATTAACTCTTTCCTTCGGCTTAAATCGGCTCCCTAATTTGTGTACGGCTCATCTCAGTTAAAACTTCACGCCAGGTTACCTGAGAGCGTTTTCCTTTCTAATAATACCTTACCATTAAATTGTACAGTAGTTTTATCTGAACTGTAACCATTATAATATGTTTGTGTATTGATTTGTGCATATAAAAATACGTTTGACTTTCTGTCAACGGCCAGAAAAATTGTCAACATTTCGTTGTTGTAGATGCTCGCCGAAATAATGTTTTCGAAATTCATATTTTTAAGGATAAAATTAGATTGTTAAAAGAATTTTAAATACCCCTAAAACAAATATAACATACTGTTGTTTTTTGTTTGACAATTTTGGAAATATTTAATGAATTTAAAGGACTTAGGAAGGTGAAAATTTTGACAGATTTTCGTATCATCGGCCTAATTACGTGATTCTTTGGAGATTAAGGCTGGAACGGTTTGACGCTTGTTCTATGCCACTTCTAAGGCGAATATATTAACTAAATTTACAAACTCGCACACGTGCTCGCTCTTATGCAAGCGGCATTTTTATGGGATTCACTTTGTAATTAACTCACGATATGTATTTACTTGCAATAGCATTATCCGCTTTGGCGAGTCGTCGAGTGTGATGGTTTCACATTATCAGGCTCGCTGTAGGCGGTTTTTTTGTAAAGGCAATATACTTTCGTTAATATGTCATCCTCAGTAATCCTAAGAATGAAGTCACCACTGCACCTCTGAAAATCTCCTCGGCGAAAAAATCTTATATATATATATACATTTGCTGGTAACGAAATAAACAAAGTTACAATATTATTTGAAGAAACAAATTTACAAATTACTTACAAAACTGATAACAAAATTAAAAATTTAATAAACAATAACCATAATCAAAACAATAAGCACAAAAGAAAAGGTGTATATTATATAAAATGTCAAGATTGTAATAAATTATACATAGGACAGACAAAAAAGAAAATTAAAAGAAAGATACAAAGAACATTTAAACCCTTTTATTACCAAACATATACAAATAAAATTTAGCGACTCATTGTATTAATAATGGACACAAATTTCCTTAAGTAGAAAATATGAAATTATTAAAAAAGTTAAACAAAGAATTAAAGATGAGTATATGTGGAACATTGGAAATTTATAAACATAAAGTTAAAGACAGATTAATTGATGAACAAATTCAAGTGAGACCAAGGCATCAAACTATTTATAAGGTCATTGATGTTATAGAAAAAATTACATAAAGTGCAATACTTATAAACATATGGATGTTTGTAATACATATGACTTAATTTTTGTATAAATATTTTGTTAGATAATTATTTTTCCTGAAGATGCTGGTTGTTTTATCGGCGAAAAGCTTTGAATAATATATGTATTAAGTATTTTTGTTTTTGAAATATTTTAAATTTATTATATATATATAGTATTTATCCGTGTTAATCTGTTATTATATTCACTCAGCTAACTGTTAACCGCTAATAGTTGGGTAAACTGTGATTAACATCCAATAGTCGTTCTAATGAAATACTTTAAAACCGTCAGTTACGTGGATACTTTGGGGGTTATTTAGGTGGCCGTAGTTTTATTTGTATTTGTATATACTTCCTTTATTAAAGAGTGAATTTACTCATTAAAAATGCTTAAGAACCAGTAACTGGATGTTTTTTGAACGGGCTTTACCGAAGACTGCTATGTTTTCAGTACTGTTCGCCAGAGATGGATGCGAAGTGTTAGATTGAATGTTGGGTAATTCGGGAAGAATGATTGCGGCGGAGACGGAAAGAAAAGCCTAGGGACAGATGTTGCCCGAACGTCCAAACTATGCAAGGACCAATCAATAAGCAACATATTTGTGGTTACGTAGCTACGTGCTGTTATAATACAACGAATTCCGATGGGCCTAATTAAATTGCTATTCCAACGCCTGTTCGTTTTAAAACATTCGGTGTTTATTTTTTTTAAATTTTCGGAATATCTTGATTAAGAAACATTGAATCAATTATATTCTAACGACGACGATGGAATAAAAGTGTTTACATCTGAACTTAATAAAACAAGTAATATAGACAAAAATGTTTTAAAGTCAAATCCTACTTAGGTCATCGAACAAAATTTTTATTTGAGTTACTTTGTATTAAATTATTACAATTAATATAAATAAAGTGACTAAACCTAGGCATTAAAACAGCTGTTCTACCACAAAACCTATAACAATCAGCTGTTTTGCGAAATTATATGTTGTCACTTACTTTAAGCCAAATAAGACGAATCAACTATATTGCTAATTTTTTGCCCATTTTTTTAAAACTTTTTCTCCCATATAAAACTAAAATTAATTCATTAAATTTAATTATTGAATTAATATTTTAAAAAACTGTATTGACATCGTGTCATCCACAAGATTAAGAAAAGGAAAATGTTTGACAATTTCAACAAGATATATATATATATAAGGAGGCTGTCTATTTGGCGAGCAAGATATTACAATAAAAATATTGAAAAGAACCCCAATACCACAAAAATAATCAAAAATAACAAATAAGACAAGTTACTTAAGATGTCTTATTTGTCTTATTTGTTATTTTTGATTATTTTTGTGGTATTGGGGTTCTTTTCAATATTTTTATTGTAATATATTGTACCACTGTGCTCTTGATATTGTGTGGAGCAAGATATTGTAATATTTTTATGAATGTCGATCCCTCTTCATATTTAATTCACGAACTTAATTTACAACTTCATGAAGTCGTTATTTGACTAAGTTTAAAAGTAAAGAGTGTTATTAAAATAAATCTACCTTAAGTTTTGCTTATGGTCTAGACACTTGGCTCCTAACCCAGTCCGACTCAGCGTAGAGACAAACCTGGAGTAATAGTGGCACATTCCTGTGTAGTACTGGCCATGCTGCCCTCCTTTAATAGAGCCCCCTGTCCTCCCCTAAGCCATATTGGGAGTGCCTAACATTATGAATTTTGGTTCATAAACGCATCCTTTTAAATTAAGAATAATATAATTTTCAGTCGATAGTGTCTACTAATAAAATTAAGCTAAAACAATTTTCAACAAATCCTATACCCGTGGCTGTAACTACCTAGGAAGAGCCCGGCGGCATTCCTTAAAAAGACAAGTTTGTCTCAGTAGGCTGTTCCTGAGACCATTGACCATCGTCCATCTACGGTTTTGTAGACGCACGCGTCTCTTTGCTTATCAAACAACAATTTGCAGTTTTATTTAAGAATTTATAGCGTTACACAGTTGAGGCTATATATTCTAGCGACATTTTTCTAAAGAAAGTTGAAATGTGGATATTAGAAGAAGCCTAGACTCTAATGTTAAACAAAATTCTAATTTTAGTGTTGGAATAAATCGTAACCAAAACAAGGCCCATCTGCAACAATTACACGCCTCCACCAATGTCTCCTCTTTCTCTTTTTTCATGTTCAAAATTATAACAACGTAAGCAGTGATCCCAAAAATGGCGTCCATGTCCAGCGACTAGCCAACAAACCTAATGCTAATTTACTGCTTACTCTACAGTAACACCTTTTGTACAAGAAATGTTGTCTGTCACTTCTAATAAATTCGTGCCTATCTTAAGTGTTACCTTTATAAGTATTCAGAGAATGCATAAGAAGTTCAGGTGATATAAACCCAGGTAGATATTTACTGCTTACTCTACAGTAACACCTTTTGTACAAGAAATGTTGTCTGTCACTTCTAATAAATTCGTGCCTATCTTAAGTGTTACCTTTATAAGTATTCAGAGAATGCATAAGAAGTTCAGGTGATATAAACCCAGGTAGATATTTACTGCTTACTCTACAGTAACACCTTTTGTACAAGAAATGTTGTCTGTCACTTCTAATAAATTCGTGCCTATCTTAAGTGTTACCTTTATAAGTATTCAGAGAATGCATAAGAAGTTCAGGTGATATAAACCCAGGTAGATATTTACTGCTTACTCTACAGTAACACCTTTTGTACAAGAAATGTTGTCTGTCACTTCTAATAAATTCGTGCCTATCTTAAGTGTTACCTTTATAAGTAATCAGAGAATGCATAAGAAGTTCAGGTGATATAAACCCAAGTAGATATTTACTGCTTACTCTACAGTAACACCTTTTGTGCAAGAAATGTTGTCTGTCACTTCTAATAAATTCGTGCCTATCTTAAGTGTTACCTTTATAAGTATTCAGAGAATGCATAAGAAGTTCAGGTGATATAAACCCAGGTAGATATTTACTGCTTACTCTACAGTAACACCTTTTGTACAAGAAATGTTGTCAATCACTTCTAATAAATTCGTGCCTATCTTAAGTGTTACCTTTATAAGTAATCAGAGAATGCATAAGAAGTTCAGGTGATGTAAACCCAGGTAGATATTTACTGCTTACTCTACATTAACACCTTTTGTACAAGAAATGTTGTCTGTCACTTCTAATAAATTCGTGCCTATCTTAAGTGTTACCTTTATAAGTAATCAGAGAATGCATAAGAAGTTCAGGTGATATACACCCAGGTAGATATTTACTGCTTACTCTACAGTAACACCTTTTGTACAAGAAATGTTGTCTGTCACTTCTAATAAATTCGTGCCTATCTTAAGTGTTACCTTTATAAGTAATCAGAGAATGCATAAGAAGTTCAGGTGATGTAAACCCAGGTAGATATTTACTGCTTACTCTACATTAACACCTTTTGTACAAGAAATGTTGTCTGTCACTTCTAATAAATTCGTGCCTATCTTAAGTGTTACCTTTATAAGTATTCAGAGATTGCATAAGAAGTTCAGGTGATATAAACCCAGGTAGATATTTACTGCTTACTCTACAGTAACACCTTTTGTACAAGAAATGTTGTCTGTCACTTCTAATAAATTCGTGCCTATCTTAAGTGTTACCTTTATAAGTAATCAGAGAATGCATAAGAAGTTCAGGTGATATAAACCCAGGTAGATATTTACTGCTTACTCTACAGTAACACCTTTTGTACAAGAAATGTTGTCTGTCACTTCTAATAAATTCGTGCCTATCTTAAGTGTTACCTTTATAAGTATTCAGAGAATGCATAAGAAGTTCAGGTGATATAAACCCAGGTAGATATTTACTGCTTACTCTACAGTAACACCTTTTGTACAAGAAATGTTGTCTGTCACTTCTAATAAATTCGTGCCTATCTTAAGTGTTACCTTTATAAGTATTCAGAGAATGCATAAGAAGTTCAGGTGATATAAACCCAAATAGATATTTACTGCTTACTCTACAGTAACACCTTTTGTACAAGAAATGTTGTCTGTCACTTCTAATAAATTCGTGCCTATCTTAAGTGTTACCTTTATAAGTATTCAGAGAATGCATAAGAAGTTCAGGTGATATAAACCCAGGTAGATATTTACTGCTTACTCTACAGTAACACCTTTTGTACAAGAAATGTTGTCTGTCACTTCTAATAAATTCGTGCCTATCTTAAGTGTTACCTTTATAAGTAATCAGAGAATGCATAAGAAGTTCAGGTGATGTAAACCCAGGTAGATATTTACTGCTTACTCTACATTAACACCTTTTGTACAAGAAATGTTGTCTGTCACTTCTAATAAATTCGTGCCTATCTTAAGTGTTACCTTTATAAGTAATCAGAGAATGCATAAGAAGTTCAGGTGATATAAACCCAGGTAGATATTTACTGCTTACTCTACAGTAACACCTTTTGTGCAAGAAATGTTGTCTGTCACTTCTATTAAATTCGTGCCTATCTTAAGTGTTACCTTTATAAGTAATCAGAGAATGCATAAGAAGTTCAGGTGATATAAACCCAAGTAGATATTTAACTGGCAAGTGAACTTCTGAGGGTGTATAAAGAAACAAATATTTACACCATAACCACCACCGTTTGTGTAAAGTATATACCTGAGAATATTCAGTCCCTTCTTCTGTGCTTTGTCTTAACATTTAAAAATCCATTTCCCCTCCAATAATAATATGTCCATCTGTAACACAAGAAATAAAAAATTATATTTCATCTTATATATAGATCTCTTAATTTAACATCTTTTATCTATAAATACGAAGCGTTTTTATCCAAGAGGGTGCTGGATTTCAAACACGTAGGCATACAGTTCGAATCCAACCTAAAGACATCAACTTTTTAAAGCCTAATTTATGCATTAAAATGTTAAAAAACTGCGTTCACATCAAGTATCATCCCACTACAAGTATAAACAAATTTATTTGAACCTGAGTGGATTATTAAAAGATATTTCATTAACCATAGAAAATTTTGACCAAGATATATATATGTATGTGTATGTGAACTAATTATATGGATTGAAAAACAAGTCATCTAGACAAAGATTGTTTAAAGTAAATTCCTACGTTAGGTCAAAACCTAAGAGTATTTTATTAACAATTAAAAATTTGAAAAATACATATACAGGGTCGGAAATGAAAAATGTTTCCCAAAACAAAATTTAATTTTCCAGGTGTTTTTACCTTCTATAATACAACATGTTTTTATTGAAAAATGTCGCTTTCTGCAAACTTTATGACGGAATAAATTCTGCTTTATTACATGGTGTCTGTAGATAAAAAGATCAAATAAACAAGGAGTTAAACACGAACGAAATGAATAATTTTGTTTCTTCTTCAGCTTTCAAATAACGAAACAGGCATTTCCATTAAGGGCCGACACTTGGCTGCAAAGCTCGCAACTTTCAGCAGTATAATTCTTGTCATAATTTATTTCTTGACGCTGAACTAAGAACAGAGGCGGCGATTTATTAGACAATCTGGAGAGAACCCTTTCTTCTGAACTGTTCCTTCTTTCTCTCCAAGGGTAATTAGAGTTTAGTGTTGCAGTTGATTATACTCGGGTGCTTCCGTAGAAACAATAAAAGCAATAACCTCTCCATGTAAAACATTTCTATCGCGCAAAATGAATAAAACATCTGAAGAGAGTATGTTAAATAAGAGACTGCCATTATATTTATTTTACGACTCTGTGCATTTGATTTTATCGTAAGAACTTATTTTATTGCTTATCTAACAAGGTACAGTAATCGGACGTTGAATGTATAAATATAACTTTACTCAATACGTTTTCCAATACCGTACTGTACAGTTGTGTAAGAAAAACATTTCTAAACATTGTCAGATTTATTCTTTTGTTTATTCTACCATTACTACATTAGAACAGTTTTATGTCAGTTATTTTCTTTTTCATATTTATGCAAAGAAGAATATAATTTTAAAATTTGTGTAAAAATAACAGAAGTGAGATAGTAAACAAGTAATATAAAAAAAAGTCAATTCCTACTTAGTTCCACAAAGAAACGTTTTATTTTAGTTACTTTTTATTAAATATTACAATTAATTAAAAATAAAGTAACAAAACATATGCGTTAAAACAGCTGTTCTGTGTGTGTGTGTGTGTGTGTGTGCGTGTGTGTGTGTGTGTGTGTGTATGTGTGTGTGTGTGTGTGTGTGTGTGTGTGTGTGTGTGTGTGTGTGTGAGTGTGAATGTATGTTTGTGTGTGTGTGTGAGTGTGAATGTATGTTTGTGTGTGTGTGTGTGTGTGAGAGAGATAAAATAAATGTTTGTGTGTGTAAATAAATAAATTATATGGAAAAGACATCTTCAAACATAAAAAGATAATGTAAACAAATCTAGAAAAGGATATAACTACACTCTGCAGTCACTAATAATAACATGATTTAGAACATTTTATTTATATATTTCGGAATTGAATTATAGTAAACATGAAAGATTAAAATTTAATATATTAATACTTAAATTCGTTTGTATATTTAATATATTAGAAGAAATACATTTTTTAATATTTAAGAATAAATAAATTAAAATTTTAAATATAATAAAATTAAAATATATATTGAATTTAAATAAAACTATTAATATATAATATTACATTATTAAATGGTAAAATATTAATATATTTTTATTATTTGTAAATATTAATATAAAACGTACTAAAATATCTCTAACCTCAACCAAGACTTGTTGTAATGCCTCTGAGGATGGTTACTTGGTAATCGAAGTGTACATTATACTAAAATAAAAGTATTTGTGGTTAGAGTTTGTTGAGTTTTATTTAACACGTTTTAACCACAGTTTATTTCAAATAAATCGTATTTATTTAATATGTAATAAATATATTAACAATATAAAACTAAACAAATTTGAATATAATTATTGAAAAAACAATTAGTCAAACAGATATTTAAAGATAATTTTAGACTCACCATAATTTGATTCTACTGCTTTATTTTTAAATTCCTTCTATTAGCGCACACTCTCCTGTTATAGTTGTTTCAAACATTTATTCAATTATAAAATGAGCCAACTTTCGTTAGCTAGAAATGAACTTCTCAAAGATCTATATGAAAAACGTCCATTGTACAACCTTAAATTGTTGCCATGGTTACCACACAGTATCATAAATAATGCTCTATGATTAAAAATGAATAAAATAAACAAACAAACTGGATTTAAGTGATTGAACCTTGCTTCACAAACAGACAATGCAAAAGGAAAGCGAAAAGAAACTACAACATAATCGACGAAAAAAAAATAAAGATTATAAATAGTAACAATTAAAAATAATAGTCCAACAGCATACACAGAAAGCAAAATGGAAAATTGTAAGGAAATTCGCTTTCTATTTTGCCACTTAACATTGTTATTCTGACTTATGCATATATATATATATATATATATATATATATATATATATATATATATATATATATATAAATATATATAAATTATAATTTTATAACAAAAAGATACTATTTATCTATTTTATTTAACTATCTTTATTTGTTGATTTAAGTCGGATTTGACTTTTTTAAATATTTTTTATATTACTTGTTTAAAATAAAATTCTACACTGATATATGTTTTTGTAAACATTCATAAATAATTTTTAGTTTTATATTTAATCACCCAAACTTCTGAAAGAATTAAGAATATGATCAGTTCACCTTTGGTAAATTAAAATGGACTTTATAACGAGTATTTATCGCCTGAACAAGCAATTTCTCAATCAAACAGCTCTGTTGACAGGTTCCTTATATTAGATTTCTATTTGGCGTGTATAAATGACACCTTTCACATTAAGACTAACCTAAGTTGCAATTTCCCTTCTGTTCTCTCACCAACCCCCAGTTCTTTCAAGCAAATCAAGATTTCCTCATGAAATTCAATTCGACTACATCACTCCCACAATTCAATTCCCTTTTGTGTCTGTCATTGTGCATTTCATTTTGAGGTATTTATTTTTCATTTTCAGTTCTTCATTTGTTATTCCAGTATACACTTTTTCTACTACGTGTTTAGAGTCTGCCATTTTTTCGTCTGTGGTGTGAGAAAGGTGAACACATTTCAGGAGTAAAATGTAACACAAGGTTGTTGTCTGTGGTCAGTTACTACTGGCTCAAGAAATTATATAAATATTTGCATACAAATTTGTTGATATCAGAAACAGTGCAATTTAACAAGTAATTTAAAAAACAAATATTCAAGTAAATTCCTATCGAAGCCAAAAAAGAATATTATTCTCCTTCCTTTTTATTTTATAATTACAATATGTTCTTTAGAAGTTTTATTCTAGGTATTGGGAGTTTGACACTGTGCCAAATCGCGCTAGACTTTGAACATGAAGATTCATAGTTCGATTCCCGCTAGTACCCCCAAATTTTTATAATTTCATTATTGAATAAATATTTGAAAAACAAATTTATTTGAACTAGATTAGATGAATAAAAATATATTTTATTAACGATTTAAAATTTGTACAAGACATATATCAGGAGAGTGTGAGGTAATAGGAGGAATTTAAAAAAGCCATTGGGGAATGTATAATTAATATTTAAATAAAATCATGTTCCACCTTGGGTGATACCTAGACATATAATAAAAGTGTGTAAACCATTTATAGTTTTATTATTTTGTTAAACTGCTATACATTAAATTTATTGTTATTTCAAATAAAACGGATTGTGGCCTCTGATAGGATTAAGGTAAGAACGTAAGTGCCTTGTCTTGGATAAATGGAAGGATTTTGGTTAATATGGCGTGCTAGCAAACCAGAAAACAGAGTTACCTATTCTATTGCTAATTACAAAGATATCTAGAAAAGTGTTAGATGTAATTGTTAATTAAATTAACTTTTTTTTGTTTTATCCTATGTCGTATTCGACTCTGGTCATACATTCTCATCTGACATCAACAGTGGCCTTAATAGGCATTCTAATCTATGCGCAATGTAATTTTATGTGAATTTATTGTTTATTGTCTGTGTAAAGAAAAATTTTTCATTCAGTTGTTTTGCAATAATTTTTAATAAAATAACTTTTTTCATTATAAATAAAGCAGTAATATGAAAAAATGTTTAAAGTAAACTCCTACTTAAATCCACAAAGAAAAATTTTATTTTAGTTTTTTTTTATAATTACAATTAATATAAATATCTATAGATATGCCACAATATTAAGTGGCATAATAGAAAGCAAATTTCTGTGCAATTTTCCATTTTCCTTTCTATGTATGGTGATAGGTTATTATTCTTACTTGTTACTATTTATACGCTTTTTTTGTTGCTTGCATTGTGTTGTAGTTTCTTTTCGCTTCCCTTTCGCATTGTCCGTTTGTGAAGCAAGGTTCTATAATGTTATCCTGTTTGTTTGTTTTATTCTTTTCAACCTTTTTTAATCCTAGAGCATTATTTATGATATTTTGCGGTAACCATAGGGACAATTTAAGGTAATAAAATGAAGGTTGTTCATACAGATCTTTGGAAAGTTCATTTCTCGCACTAGCTATGGCATGTGCCAAAGGCTCAGTGCCAAAAAGTCCAATTGCTAGACTTCCAACATGAAAATACTCAGTTTAAATCCTACCTAGACCCCCAAATTTTTATAATTTAATTACTGAATAAATATTTGAAAAACTAATATCATCAATTAATGAATAAAAACACATTTTACTAACAATCAAAAATTTGTACAAGATATATATCAGAATTGACTCTTGTAGTAGAATTTTCCATGAAGATGATTGCTTAGCAATCGAAATGTACATTATTACATAAATAAAAAGGTTTTACGGGTAAGAAGTTTATTTATTTAAAATAAAAAAATACCACAGTTAATAAATAAAATCATATTTAATATTACTTTATAGACTCCGTAAGATATTGAGCTGTCGGATGCAATTAATAGCTGGTATCATTAAAAGTCTTGTGTAAGGCTAAAGGTAGTAGAATGAAACAGAAGAATCCATCTTTGCTCTGTGAGCATTAACAGAGAGTCCACTTAGCTGATGTCAAGTCTTGTTAGTACACCCTCTCACGTGCCCACTCCAGGCACCTCCCCCAATTACAGAACAACACACACTTAATATGTCACGAAAATAGAAATGATTGTAACATTCTACAGTTTCACTCTCAATAATAATTTAGAAAAAACCTTAGTTCAATGAAAAACCAGTATTATAAAAATAAAATTTAAGTAAATTGCAACGAAGGTCATTATGATCAATTGAGTGGTAACCATAGTAACAGTCTAAGGTAGTTCAATTCCTATTCGTGTTTGAGAAACAGATTTCCGTGGGAAAGTTATGGGAAAGTTGGCGCAGTGTCATAGCACGCTAGAATTCGGTCTATCCCAAAGATTCTCAGTTCGAATCCAGATAGGCCCCCAAATTTCTATAATTCAATTATTGAATGATTATTTGGGGAAAAAATAGCATCAATTGTCATCCACTACAGGTTTAAGAAAATGTATTTGAACTTGATTGCATGAATAAAAACGTATTTTATTAATGATTGAAAATTAGTACAAGATATATATATATATATATATATATATATATATATATATATATCGCAATATGTATTCTTGTGTATTAATAAAGAACTAAGTCAAAATACAAATACAAGAATTATAATTGAATTTACAATAATTTACAAATAATTTGAATTTACAATTGTAAATTCAATTATAATTCTTGTATTTGTATTTTGACAGTTCTTTATATATATATATATGTGTATGTGTGTTTAGTCATATAGAGCTTTGAATGCCTTGTAAGAAGGTGCCTAACCCTTGTAAGAACAAGTAATATATAAAAAAGCCAATTCCTACTTAGGTCAACAAAGACAAATTTTATTTTCGTTACTTTCTATTAAAAAAATACTATTAATATAAATAAAGTAACATAACCTATGCGTTAACACAGCTGTTCTACCACATAACCTATAACATAAAATCAGCTGTTGTATGAAATGATATATTATCACTTATTTTAACCCAAAGAGGACTAAATAACTGTATTGCATATCTTGTACCATTTTTTGAAAAGTTTTTTCTCCCATATAAAACTAAAATTAATTTATTAAATTTAGCTAATGAATTAATATTTCAAATAACTATTTGAACATGAGTGAATGAATAATATATATTTTATTAACGATAGAAAAAATTTGAACAAAACATCATATATATATATATATATATATATATATATATATCTTGTGTCTCAGAATATGATGATTGTGGAATGGGAGAAAAGAGAACAGAGGATGATATAAACCATGGTTTTCGGGCAAGAGGAAAATAAGTGATGTAGGGATGAAACAGTTTATTTCAGGTAATTTCAGGAACACGATATGTAGTCATAAATTGAAATGAAACCATTTAAGGTTTAAGTCTTTTGTGTGATGTTCAAATCTGGAAATTAAAACAGGGAGGTTAAACTATAATGACATTTAAAATGCTGATTGAAAGAAGAACGATACATTCTAAATAATAGATTGTATACATTTGTTGAGAGGTATGCTTGAAGAATATTGAAAATAATGTACAAAGAAAAACAAGTAATATAATCAAAAATTAAGTCAATTTTTACGTAAGTCAGAAAAATTTTATTTTACATTCTTTTCATTTTATGATTAAAACTAATATAAATATGTATAGGGCCTATACATATGTCAGAATAACAATATTAAGTGGCAAAATTAAAGTTGAATTTCTTTGCAACCATCCATTTTCTGTTCTATGTATGGTGCTGGACTATTATTTTTGTTTGTTCCTATTTACATCCTTTTCACTTTCCTTTCGAATTGTCCATTTGTGAAGCAAAGTTTAATGCTATTAATCCAGTTTGTTTGTTCATTTTATCTTTTCATTCATTTTTAATCATAGAGCATTATTTATGATATTGTGTGGTAACCATGGCAATGACTTAAAGTTGTACAATAGAGGTTTTGAAGACAACCAGGGGGGAGAAAAAAAATTCACATATTTTTTTTAGAAACACAGTTTTAGCCATGAGGGGAAGGAAAGTTCTAGACTTCGGACATGAAGATACTCCAACCTAGACCTCCAAAATGTTTATAATGTAATTATTGAATAGATATTTGAAAAAACTGCTAACACCAACTTTCATCCACATGGTTAAAGATAATGTATTTGAACGAGATTGGATGACTAAAATTTATTTTAATAAAGACTGAAAATCTGTACAAGATACATATAAGGAGAGCGTGGAACTGAATAAAGGCAGGGAAAACTAAATTTAGAGAAAAGGTTATTGAAGGATTGTGATAAGAATAAAAGAATGAATATGTGTTTACTCTTAAAATCTAACAACTGGTACAACTGTAATGTTTAATTTATCCATACAAGCTATCAATAGGTTTTCCTAATTATTGTACATAACTTTGTATTTCAACACGTTATAATGGAAGCTTATTATGTTACAGTATTAAGGGACGAGTTCCGCGCCCAGCCAAGTAACTTGAGGGTAGCTCAAGGAGAGACAGCTCTCTTAGAATGCGGACCTCCAAGAGGACACCCTGAGCCGACTGTGTATTGGCGAAAAAATGGACAAAATTTGGATCTAGAAAATTCTAAAAGGTAAAACATAATATAAACAAAGAAAGTAAAAACACTACTTGACCAACCTTTGTGGGCATTTCTCTAACTCAGCACCGTCATCAAGGCTATAACTGGACCACTGTATTTTTTCTTTGTAATCAAAGGATTTTTATGTTTATATTGTAGTTCATTCCACAGTGCTCTATATGTATAGGGTATAATATGATCTAATTTTATATAATTTTTCCAGCCAAGATAATATATTATATTGTGAACTGATCTAATATGCTTGGTATTCAAAATTAACATTTTTAATTTGTGGACCATAAAAAAAATCTATTATAGGTTTTATAGGTAGAATGGTCTTAATTACTTTGTCATTAAGATTTATAGTTAGGGAAGTTGAATCTAAAGTTTATAGATTGTCTCAGTTGACAACTTGAAGCAAATATGGTATTATTTTTAATTTATATAAATTAAACCTTTAGGTTTTATAGGTAGAATGGTCTTAATTACTTTGTCATTAAGATTTATAGTTAGGGAAGTTGAATCTAAAGTTTATAGATTGCCTCAGTTGACAACTTGAAGCAAATATGGTATTATTTTTAATTTATATAAATTAAACCTTTAGGTTTTATAGGTAGAATGGTCTTAATTACTTTGTCATTAAGATTTATAGTTAGGGAAGTTGAATCTAAAGTTTATAGATTGTCTCAGTTGACAACTTGAAGCAAATATGGTATTATTTTTAATTTATATAAATTAAACCTTTAAACAACAAATACACTTCAGATTTAAAACCTTACGTTTATTTCAATTGGAAAGCAACCATCTTCAGAGGAAATTACTAAAAATATAGCTACTACAGTTATTGTTACTAAAATAGTTATTTTTGTAATAATTTCTTCTGAAGACGATGCTTTGCGATATTTTATTTATTTAAATTATTTATGTGTTCAGATTATTCAATATATGGAGTAGGAAGGGTAAAGTTAGGTAATATTGTAAAAGTTTTATATTTTTATTGATAAAAAAGTCCCATTAAATGTACTAAATTTGGTTGGTACATAGCCTACAGAATTAAAAGGCAACGTTTACAAAGATCAGGTTATGGCAAGGAAATGCTGACACCAAAGAAGAATAATTGCCTGGAATAATGTACCAGTACCAATCTTTACATATCTCTGCACTCCAAGAGCAGGTTAAACGTAATCAAAATTATCACAATTATTTTTCTCAAATATTTTATTACAAACTAATAAATTCATTTTTTCCATAACTAAAACCTATATACAAATGTACCTTATTCAAGGGTTCAAGATAAGAGGCCTAGAATATAATTAAATTAATTATTTAAAAGTTTCCATTGGTAGACGTAACTTGACCATTCTCATCCTAAAATAAATTAATCATACTTTTAACTTTATTATGATGGTCGTTTGTTTGTAAAATTGTCAGTAAAGTATCTAAGATGCATTCTTAGAATTTATTGAAGTATTGTTAAGTTGAGAGTTTCATTTGAATTCTGCATTCTTTGAATTACCATTATTACTCATTATGTCATCTTCATCAGTGATTCTATATAACTTTAATTAAAGAAATGGAGCATATCGTATAATACTTTAACAAAAATTAGAACCAGATATGTACTTTGTTAAAATGTTATAGGATATGATCCATTTCTTTAATTATAGTTATATGTTTGTGATAGAATCATTAATGATGATGATGACAATGATATTGAAACTGTTTGAGATTAAAGTTTTATAACTGTGAGTTGTATGTATTTCTTGTGTTTATAACGTTAACTCACAAACCAGCTCGAATATTGTTTATATATAATGATACCTTCATTCTGAAACTTCACAACTATACCATTAGCCTGTATATTTATACGTCAATATTTTTAAATTCAAAATTTTCACAATGCATGTTTACAATTATATTGTCAGAAGCATTAAATGGATATATGCTTCCACCTTTAACTTGAGCATCCTATATAAACTCTCAAAAACATAAAACTTGCTCAATGTAGCGCTTACTTTGATGTAATAAGGACAAAACCATCGACCTCATTATAACGTCAAAGTAAGTGCTATTTTAGTTAGCGTTTAATACACTTTAAAGTGTATACAACACAAGGGTAATACAGTAGAGACTCAATAATTCAAGGTAGATAGGACCAAGGCCTCCTCGGATTACACTACATTAGAAAAAACAGGAGTTTTAATGAGCCCTATTACTATAGTTAAAAATGGATTAAATAAGTTTATAGAACTTTATCTGAACATTCTTGGGAAGCCTGACTCATTTCTTTTGCATACCGTATTATTATAAACATATCTTGGAAGTCCGACCAATTTCCTTTGCATACTGTAGAGCTATAAACATTTCTTGGATTTATCATTTTCTTTTAAATAGAAATAGGCACAAATTTAACGGAAGCTCCAAATATCGGGACTCAGATTTTTGAGACTCTACTGTAGTTCATTACAAAGAATTCATTTGCTGTATTTCTCCTTTCATATAATTTAAATTAATACCCAATAGTATGTGAAGAAATAGTTAATATAGCTAAAACTCTTGTGATATCCAAAGATTTATAGAAATATGTGTACATTAAACACAAATATTTTTTGCCTTTCCTAGTGGTGTCTTATCTTCTTTAGTTGACATTTTAGGTAACATTCGTCTATCGGAACTATATCGCGGACCATGTAACCGTGCACTTGGCCTTGCATGTACTACCACTTCTGAAAACATATTACATATTGAGAATGTTTGATACATCGACAGTTTCGACATCCGATATGTCTACACATATCTCAAGCATGTTTGTTATTTCATACCGAAGCTAATATATCTAAAATCGAAGTCTCAAGCAAGTCAGTGTTTTGACAGATTAATTCTGACTCTCTACCTCACGTCTCGCCTACTGCGATCTCTCAAGGGCAAGTGCATGGTTACGTGGTATGCAATGTACCACTTAATTCCACTTATTTCTTTAGGTCCCTTTACTCAAATTCCTTGTTTAAGTTAGGTTATTGTTGGCAATAAGGTGCAAAATTAATATTAACTAAATTTTCACTTACAAATAAAGAAACCTTTAATATTACAAATTTATTACTTAGAATTATAATATTATTATTATTACAAAATTATTTTTAAGAAATATAATATGATGTTATCAATAAGTCTTTAATTTTTACAGAATGAGTATTGTAGATGGTGGGAACTTAGCCATTCAAGACGTCCGCCCTAGTGATGATGGTAGATATCAATGTGTAGCAAAGAATACTGTTGGAGTAAGAGAATCTGCAGCAGCACAACTCAGGGTACATGGTAAGATACATAACTTCTTCCTCAACTATACTAAATGGGTTATAGCATTTTGTTACAGTATATATTCTTATAAAATTAAGTAACTAAATTCTTTTACTCTTTTCAAGCTTCATAATAACTCCATTAATAAAGTTAACAATACTACTTTTGTTAGATCGATATTTAACTGAGATATTTGGTAATGGTGTGCAAGTTTGTAAAGGGCTTTTAATTATCTTAGTTAACCTCATCTTTGACTATCTCAAGAACTTGATATTCTAGTTACAGTTTCCTTTGTCATACTAAATCTTTTAAACTTTTTAAGTCTTAATTGTTTATTAAAATAAAATATTCTTACATATGTTAAATATGTCTTTTTGATGATATCGGTTAATTAAATTTCTCGAAATTTATTATTTAAAGTTTTCTGCCAAAATTTATTTTCAAACACAATTTACTCCAAACTTTTTAATCCTTCTATTTTGTCTCACCATAAGATATGTTGCGATCAGAGCTTATGGACTGATATATTTTCAAATGAATAATATACTCATCTTCATTTCTGCTAGAAATATTTCTGTATATTTGAGTACAGATTTATGCCTTTCTGATTAAGGCAATAATTTACAATAATTTATGACTATCCGAACTTTAAATTCTGTAAATTTGTCTCAGTAAGGTTTTACTAAATTTATAGTTCGCTTAGTCATAAAATAATGTTAAATTGACTAACATGTATATATATATATATATATATATATATATATATATATATATACACGTTTATACATACATATGTTTACACATATACATGTGTAAGTTTTACCAGTTTAATTTAAATAAATGTATGTACATATATTATAATAATACGCACATGTAATAAAAACAAACAGTAAGCTTTATATTCTTGCAACATATTAGGATTAATGAAACCTTCTTTTTCCTTTCTACCAAGAGGTACAAACACTACACCAGATAAATGGTGAAAAGATTAATTTGAGCCAATATTTCATTAGAATGAGTGTCCGAGGTATGTGAAGGGTGGAGACCAACTGAACACGCAATTTTATGTTACACTATATTTAATTCTGTCAAATGTCTAGCTTCATGACATAAGATAAGTAAATGTCTGATCTAGGTTTTATCACATTACTCAGTAGTTAGTGTTAAGACAGTAAAAACACATCAAAATATTTTAGAATTTCTTAACTAAATTTTACCTCATCTGATGTTGAATTGTATACAGTTGGTAAAATACTTATTTTTACATCGTAATAGCATCATTCTGAATGGATAACTTTTGTGCAAACACTGAAAAAAGCAAAAATAAAAATAAATAAATTGAATAAAATTATTTACTAAAACTATCGTAATTAATGTTTCAGTGAAACCATTCTTAATAAGAGGGCCCCAAGATGCAGTTACGTTAGCAGGTGCGAGTGTGGTGTTCTCTTGTCAAGTAGGTGGCCATCCACTTCCAGATGTGTTGTGGAAGAGGACAGCCGGGGGAGGTAACATGCCATTAGGTAGGGTACACGTCTTGGAAGATCGAAGTTTGAGGTTAGAATCAATCACTTTAGAGGACGAAGGAGAGTACAGCTGTGAAGCAGACAATGCTGTGGGAAGTGTTACCGCATCTGCCACACTCACTGTACATTGTAAGTGTGCTTACCAATGCTTCATCAATACTAGAAATTATTTTTTCACAATAGTTCAACTTATTCTTTATTTTTTATTAAATTGTCCTATAACTTTGGTGACACTCCATAATTTTGCAAAAGTCCACCATTATTGTATGTTACAGTATGTATGTTTAAATTACATGTTGTAATTTTGTATTCACTGATTAAACTATAAGTAATTATTGGGTAACTGAGTGAATAATTTTGAACTTACTTGCTGGCACGTTGTGAGACAATCATTTCGTTTACGAAGCTGACACTACTGGAGTATATGGTACTCCAAAGTATTCACCTAGCACCGCAATAATTACTTATAGTTTATGTTTGGGGTCCAATGGCTAGTTATATTAGATATAATGTATTCCCTTCCGTAACTAAAATGATACTTCTAAATTTAAACAATGTTGTTAATCTTAGTAATATATTCCTTTTTCCTTTATTGGTTCCTTTTTTAACATTTATAACAAACATTAATTATAAAAAACTTTGAAAATTATTTAATGTTTGTTAAAATTTGCTTTAAATTTTTAAGGAAGGGATTTCTATTGAAAAATAAATTTATTAATGTACAATTATCAGACACTTTGTTACTGTGCAGTTGTAATAGCTTAGAATTAGTTGGTAATCGGTATGTTCATTAGTCACTGATCATTTACGGATCTTACAATTAAGAAAAAAGTCTATATAAAAGCAAAAGGCTTTAATTTATGATTTGGCCACTGCTGGGCTATAGTTATCAACAGAATGAGGGTTTTCAAATTGACGAACTTCCAACTGGTGTATTTTATTGATAGAAAGCAATTATTTCGTAAATTGTTTTGGCCAGTTATGCAGCCAAGATTTTTCATACTATAGAGACTTTCAGGAAGCCTGAGTTAATGGGAGTTAACATTACAAAACATATTTATTTAGAAATATTAAGATATGAGTATTATTAAGCTATTTCATCATTGTTACTGGCAATTGATTAGGGGTTAAAAAATATTGTTCAACAGTATATTACATACGCAGTGCAGACGACAGATGAACAATGGTTTAAAAGAATGTCCATTAGGAAAGAGCGAGTCAAAGCTTCTTAGTATGTCCGATGATCAACATGTGGAACAAACACTGTATCGACAGGGTGTTTGGTAATCCATCGATGTTACTGATGATACCAAATTATAAAATGCAGAACTATGCTCGTTTTACTGTACAGTAGAACTTTGATAAGCCGGACTAACTGGGACTGAGGCCAACCCAGGCTATCAAAAATCTGGATTAGTCGGAGACCAAGATGAAAAATAAAAGAAGATATTATATTTACAGAAAAAACTCCTTTATATTTATCAAACAAAGAGTATTATGTACAGTATATGAACCTACATATTTTAAATACAGATAAACTCCACTGAAATTCTTGGCAAACTAATGTGTCAATTTTGGCTGTTTTAATTTTGTGAGCCGCATTCGTACTGTCAGATCCCTTAGTCTTTTCAGCATAAGACGCATAAAACATTATGTTCATTACTTTGTTTATCTGTAGGTCTTAGATGTTTATATTATACTGTTCGACTTTTTATGTATGTACTGTACTTACTTGATTTTTTTATTTCTCATAAGTTTATTGTACTTCATAATCGTTCTGGATTATTCAGAGATCTGAGTTAACGGGTTAAGACTTATCGAGGCTCTTCAGTATTTCATTAATAAAAATTGTTACACACTCGGTTTCATATTTCTGTAATTCTCTCTCTCTCTCTCTGGAAGACATGTCCAATACACATCCCTACAAATAGTTTTCATAGCCTAGCAACTAATGTGGACTTCAGGGTCATCATACTTGTACATCCAAAAATGTAATTTACCAGTTGCCTGGCAACATGTAAATTTTGCCTGGCACAGTACATAGGTCTTACCATGGATGGTCTGAGCATCAGAATGAATGGCCACAGACATGACGTTGGAACTATGAACATAGACAGGCCAACCGCTCAACACGCTGTTAGTCACATCATATCTTTCAATGATTATTATACCACCAAAATAGTTAAGGCCCTCCCCCCTGATTGCAACCCTTCAGAATTGAGAAGATGGGAGTTATACTAGTGGTACACCAAATCTAGAGAGCCTCCTAACCTCAACATCAGATAAAACTCCTTTTACCTTCCCCCTAACTTCTACAATTTTTAACAACTCCATTTACCCTCCTTCTGACACACTATTAATATGTAGTTTCAAATAATCAATATTTATACAAATACCATATAGTACTATATCATAAACTACAAATCTGTGACATTTGGATATTTATACACATCTGTGGTTCACTTCAGTCTTTCCTTTTTCTCTTTTTTGATTGACAAAGATCTTTTTTGATCAAAATATTTCAATAGTGTGATAAGTTTTTGTATGTGTCTATTTATTTATTTCCAAGAGATTGCAGTTTTGGACTATTGTGTATATATATATATATAGGAATAGTTGGACTAGATAGGAGACTGACAGATAGAACTAACCTAAAAAACAGGGGAAACCAGTTGGAAAGTAATAGGATAAATTAAATATGTTTAATAATATAGGCTCAAACTTGATTTTGCTAATGACTTGGGTAGTGCCCTTAGTAAAATACTACCTCAAATAGGCGTGCTAGTGCAATAAGTGCAAGCATAAACACCTCACTAACAGATTTATCTCTTATCAGTTAAAAAACTTACCTTGCAAATTAAAATTGGAAGTTTTATATCATGTTTCTTATGAAAGTATGTATAAATAAATTGTTTTTAGTGTAAAGTTAAGGGGGGCATGGACCAAAATGTTTGGGAGCCCCTAGTACTATAGGAATTATTACACAGTACATTATAGAATAGACAGTAAATTTATTACTGTAGCATAATGTTTAATTTAAATAAATCTTTGTTAGATCAGGAAACAACTATTATCTATTCGACTGAAACTGAATATCCATTTAAAGTTATAAAATTTGTTGATGTAACTGGTTTTTAAATTGATCCCTCTGTATTTAAAAAAATTATTCCCACTCTGCAGATATGCAATAGGTTTTGTACACATTTTGAATCTCACAAACTTAAAAATTCAGTAGGGTGTAACTAAATTTGGTGTTAACTTGAATGGAATTGACAGGATGTTAATAGAAAGTTAATAAATTTCATGATATACATTTACGTTTTAGTTAGTAATTACTAAATAAATATTTCTATTATTTTTTTCACTACTTTTAACTCTTTTAAAATCACTCTAACACTAACCATTGATTATAATTCAGGGCTGAATAATAGATGTAGATAACCTCTTCAGTTATACACTATAACACTCATCTAAACATAAATGATAACTTTAGAGTCTGGTATCATGTATACATTCATCCAATAGGTAGTAAGGACTATACTACAGGCGTTGCATCCATCTATTTCAATAATGCTGCAACAAAAAGGTATACATTGTCTAAATATCAAACCGTGAATGTTATCAAACATCAAATCTGTTATTAGTTATGTTTTTTTTTCATCATTTATTGTACAACTTTGGATGTATTTAATTAATTCTAGAAGTTCAACAACATCTTTTGAAAAAATAGCATTAGTTTAATTTTAAATTTGTACAAATAATACAACTTTGCAAGTTCTTGCTTGATTTAATAAATATCTAATAATTTGTAGATATCATACTAGGTTGGTATTTGTAACCTGTAACTCTCACGGGCTTGTTTTAGCCTATCTAATTTGTGTTGTTTTTTTTATAAGTTTATTTATATATAATTGTTAAATAATACAAGAAAGTTATGAATTGTAACATACTTTGATTGTGTGTGTATGTAATAAAATATTATTTCTCGTGTATAATGAATAATACAAGAAAATACCAAGACAAGAATAATTTATTGTATTATACAATTCAATACAATAAATTATTCTTGTATTTGTATTTTCTTGAATGTTTCATATATATATATATATATATATATATATATATATATATATATAGGAATTTTTTGGACTTGATAGGAGACTGACAGACTTACCTAAAGGCAATAGTCCAAAACTGCAATCTCTTGGAAATAAGCACATATAAAACAAACACATAATACACTTTTATTTGAAATATTTCGATCAACATGATCTTCTTCAGTCAAGAAAGAGAAAACAAAACAAAAGATCTTTTGTATTGTTTTCTCTTTCTTGACTGAAGAAGATCATGTTGATCGAAATATTTCAAATAAAAGTGTATTAAGTGTTTTATATGTGTTTTATATGTGCTTATTTTCAAGAGATTGCAGTTTTGGACTATTGCCTTTAGGTAAGTCTGTCAGTCCCCTATCAAGTCCAAAAAATTCCTAAATAAGCTTTAAGCTCTACTAGAACTATATATATATATATATATATATATATATATATATATATATATATATATATATATATATATGTATGTATATATATATTGACGTTATTATTATTACTTGTAAATAATTTTTACTACCACTAAGTGCAATAATTTTACCTTGTGTGATGAGGTACCTTTCGGTCACTTGACCATTGTCGAATCACACACACACACACACACACACACATATATATATATATAACAAAAAACAAGGATCTATCTTGCATTAAATATTTCCTATTTATTACAAATCTATCTGCTTGAGAATTACTTGCTTCATGTATTCAGTTTTCCTTATATATTATTTATATAACCTTAAAGTGTAGTTGTCAGTGAAATCAAAATTGTTTCATTATTGCAATGTAAGGAGTATAATAAATAAATCACGGAATCTGGATCTTTTGTATAAAATCTGTGATTATTATGTTTCTAGCACCCCCAGTAATCTTAATCCGGCCTGGAGATCAAAATGTGGAACAAGGCCAAGATGCAGTGTTCATATGTGGAGTAGAAGGAAAGCCTAGTCCCTCGGTGTTTTGGTCTATTGAAGGAAATCGTTCTCTCCTTTTCCCTGGGGAATCCTCAGGGAGGTTCATTGCTTCTAGTACTCCTGAGGGACGCACAACGCTAACCGTACAGGTACTGTTATCTTGATCTACCTATATTATAGACAATAAAAGGGTAATCATGGTGACTTTATGTTTTATATATTAAAATTTAAAATAAAATAAAATCTCATCCGAATTCTTTAATTAAATAAAAACATCTGTTTATTACAGTTTATTTTTAACCCTTTGTTTACCATTCACGTAGCACTACATGAAATCGTACGGGAGCATTCCCGTATTTCTCTCAGTTTAGCATTGCCGTACGTATACAGTTTGTTTTCTTGCGTATTGTGCTATATTCTATGTTAAATGTTTCAGACTATCTGGACAATAAATGCTAGACAGAGTACATAGTCGCCATTTTCTTGCGTCTAAAGTCTATGGGTTTTCCCATGTATTTACAGATTGTTTCGAAATTTGTGTGATATTTTACAATGAATAGGCAATTGAATAGTGAAAACTTTAGTGTAGGCAATGAAGAATATTGAATAAAGAAGTCTATGGGTTTTTCCATGCGTTTACAGATCGTTTCAAAGTTTGTGCAGTATATTACAATGAATAGGTGTTTTACAGAAAAAAAAGATTAACAGATAATTATTAGCAAAGACATTGTCAGTAACTTAAGATAAAGTTTGGTTAGCATGAGAAAATAATTAATAAAAAAAATGAATAAATATATCTGTAATTTAAAAAGTGTAAACATCTTTCAAAAATATGTTGTTTCCAGGGGCCATACAGGGCAGGCACATGTTTCTAGTCAAAGGGTTAAAGTTGCTTGATGAAATAACCTTGGATTCAGCGATTAAATTATAAGTAATTATTGTATAACTGATCTTAGTTGCTGACTCATTTCGAAACAATCGTTTCATTGACGAATTCAATCTGTTACTCAAGAAATATTGAAATCGTATATAATTAACATTTGTTTATTTAATTGGTTGAAACCCTTTGAAATTTACATTGAATTTTTTTATGCTCTTATATTCCTTAGTACAATTACGTAGACTAAAACAAAATATTATTTTTTAGGGTGTAAACCGCAATGAGAGCCAATTAGCCGCAGTTTGTTCAGCAGTGAATCAAGCTGGCTCTGATAGTTGGAGAGCTCGTCTCACAGTTACTTCCCCTGAGGATCACCCTCCACCAGTCATTATCTTAGGGCCAGCCAACCAAACACTACCACTAAAGTCTGTAGCAATAATGATATGCAGAGCTACAGGTAATCCTGTTCCTATTATAACGTGGTACAAAAATGGAGGTCCTGTGATAGCTGATAGCAATAGGCTCAATATCTCCGATTCTGGGACACTAAGTATTAATGGTAAGCCCGCCTCTTCACGTTTTTTCCATTTAGATATTTTGCTTTACTTTTAATTGTAATTCATAAAGATTGCATTAATTGTAAATATTTGCAATGGTTGTATTTGAGGATACAACCTAAAATTTTTGATTCCGATTCTGATTTCGATTCTAAAATTTTTTTTTAGATCCTCGATTCTTTCAAGTTATATAGGCCTACAGGATATTCTCTATTAATGAATTTTGTTAACATCTCGGTTGTATGGTGAAGGCTTTTAAAGTTCTGTTTTAAAGTAATTGGCTACACATATCGTTCAACCTTAATTTATGATTAGGAATGTATGAAAGCATGACAAACATATTGAATAAAAGTAATAATTTACTTGAAATTACAAATGTTAGCTTCAGTTCAAAATTAAAATATAACTTCAGTAATAGGCATTTCAGTTTGTAAAACTGGAAAAATTGGCACTACATTTAATTGGTGTTTTGTTTTGACATCTATGAAGTGGAGACGGGGAGAGAGATAGAGTCGAGCTCACCTGAGTGAGAATGAGACAACAGAGCGAGACAAGCAAATAGACCAGAAGTGGCTCCGACCATCTTTGTTGATGGGTCATAAATAATTATAATATTTTATTATCTCAAATCGTCATTTGCTTTAATTGTTTAATTCATTCAAAGCAACAAATACATAAATAAGACATAGTCTCATAATTAATTCATTTTTCCATAAATTACACAGCACAAGTATTTTAACAGCTAAAAAAACAAGAATTGGAATCAGCACTGTAATTGATGGGGAATCGAGTATCGATGATTACTCAATACCTAGAATCGGAATCGGTCCATCCCTATTTGTACTATACAATCTAAATTCAAGAGTTTATTGATTATTTAAAAAAAATTATTTTCATAGGTTGGTGAATTAAAAATTTTAAAATGCATGCATTTTATATTCTAAAGCAACGTGCGCCTATCACAGTAGTGTACATTATGCTTGACCAATAAGAAAAATAATCACATTATTCATGAAAGCTAGGGATGGCCGGAAACAACGGTATCAGTTGTTTGGCAACAGTTGCCTCTACGCAACCTAATGCGCGCGCAACTGATGCGAAGAAAGTCCTAATGTCTAACCTAATGCGTAGCAAACTAATGCCTGCCAACAGTTGTTTTCTGCTAACCTAATGCGTAGCAGACTAATGCCTGCCAACAGTTGTTTTATGCTAACCTAATGTGTAGCAGACTAATGCCTGCCAACAGTTGTTTTATGCTAACCTAATGCGTAGCAAAATAATGCGTGCCAACAGTTGTTTTATGCTAACCTAATGTGTAGCAGACTAATGCGTGCCAACAGTTGTTTTATGCTAACCTAATGCGTAGCAAACTAATGCCTGCCAACAGTTGTTTTATGCTAACCTAATGTGTAGCAGACTAATGCCTGCCAACAGTTGTTTTATGCTAACCTAATGTGTAGCAGACTAATGCCTGCCAACAGTTGTTTTATGCTAACCTAATGCGTAGCAGACTAATGCCTGCCAACAGTTGTTTTATGCTAACCTAATGTGTAGCAGACTAATGCCTGCCAACAGTTGTTTTATGCTAACCTAATGCGTAGAAGACTAATGCCTGCCAACAGTTGTTTTATGCTAACCTAATGTGTAGCAGACTAATGCCTGCCAACAGTTGTTTTATGCTAACCTAATGCGTAGCAGACTAATGCCTGCCAACAGTTGTTTTATGCTAACCTAATGTGTAGCAGACTAATGCCTGCCAACAGTTGTTTTATGCTAACCTAATGTGTAGCAGACTAATGCCTGCCAACAGTTGTTTTATGCTAACCTAATGCGTAGCAGACTAATGCCTGCCAACAGTTGTTTTATGCTAACCTAATGTGTAGCAGACTAATGCCTGCCAACAGTTGTTTTATGCTAACCTAATGCGTGGCAAACTAATGCCTGCCAACAGTTGTTTTATGCTAACCTAATGTGTAGCAGACTAATGCCTGCCAACAGTTGTTTTATGCTAACCTAATGCGTAGCAGACTAATGCCTGCCAACAGTTGTTTTATGCTAACCTAATGCGTAGCAGACTAATGCCTGCCAACAGTTGTTTTATGCTAACCTAATGTGTAGCAGACTAATGCGTGCCAACAGTTGTTTTATGCTAACCTAATGCGTAGAAGACTAATGCCTGCCAACAGTTGTTTTATGCTAACCTAATGCGTGCCAACAGTTGTTTTATGCTAACCTAATGTGTAGCAAACTAATGCCTGCCAACAGTTGTTTTATGCTAACCTAATGCGTGCCAACAGTTGTTTTATGCTAACCTAATGCGTAGCAGACTAATGCCTGCCAACAGTTGTTTTATGCTAACCTAATGCGTGCCAACAGTTGTTTTATGCTAACCTAATGCGTAGCAGACTAATGCCTGCCAACAGTTGTTTTATGCTAACCTAATGCGTGCCAACAGTTGTTTTATGCTAACCTAATGCGTAGCAGACTAATGCCTGCCAACAGTTGTTTTATGCTAACCTAATGCGTGCCAACAGTTGTTTTATGCTAACCTAATGCGTAGAAGACTAATGCCTGCCAACGGTTGTTTTATGCTAACCTAATGTGTAGCAGACTAATGCGTGCCAACAGTTGTTTTCTGCTAACCTAATGTGTAGAAGACTAATGCCTGCCAACAGTTGTTTTATGCTAACCTAATGCGTGCCAACAGTTGTTTTATGCTAACCTAATGTGTAGCAAACTAATGCCTGCCAACAGTTGTTTTATGCTAACCTAATGCGTGCCAACAGTTGTTTTATGCTAACCTAATGTGTAGCAGACTAATGCCTGCCAACAGTTGTTTTATGCTAACCTAATGTGTAGCAGACTAATGCCTGCCAACAGTTGTTTTATGCTAACCTAATGTGTAGCAGACTAATGCCTGCCAACAGTTGTTTTATGCTAACCTAATGTGTAGCAGACTAATGCCTGCCAACAGTTGTTTTATGCTAACCTAATGTGTAGCAAACTAATGCCTGCCAACAGTTGTTTTATGCTAACCTAATGTGTAGCAGACTAATGCCTGCCAACAGTTGTTTTATGCTAACCTAATGCGTAGCAGACTAATGCCTGCCAACAGTTGTTTTATGCTAACCTAATGCGTGCCAACAGTTGTTTTATGCTAACCTAATGCGTAGCAGACTAATGCCTGCCAACAGTTGTTTTATGCTAACCTAATGTGTAGCAGACTAATGCCTGCCAACAGTTGTTTTATGCTAACCTAATGCGTAGCAAACTAATGCCTGCCAACAGTTGTTTTATGCTAACCTAATGCGTAGCAGACTAATGCCTGCCAACAGTTGTTTTCTGCTAACCTAATGCGTAGCAAACTAATGCGTGCCAACAGTTGTTTTATGCTAACCTAATGTGTAGCAGACTAATGCGTGCCAACAGTTGTTTTATGCTAACCTAAATGCGTAGCAAACTAATGCCTGCCAACAGTTGTTTTCTGCTAACCTAATGCGTAGCAAACTAATGCGTGCCAACAGTTGTTTTATGCTAACCTAATGTGTAGCAGACTAATGCGTGCCAACAGTTGTTTTATGCTAACCTAATGCGTAGCAGACTAATGCCTGCCAACAGTTGTTTTCTGCTAACCTAATGCGTAGCAAACTAATGCGTGCCAACAGT
Organism: Prosapia bicincta; assembly: GCA_036971475.1. NCBI lineage: Eukaryota > Metazoa > Arthropoda > Insecta > Hemiptera > Cercopidae > Prosapia > Prosapia bicincta. The sequence goes on from JBAIZL010000009.1 coordinate 1,944,037, forward strand.
TGTTTTATGCTAACCTAATGTGTAGCAGACTAATGCGTGCCAACAGTTGTTTTATGCTAACCTAAATGCGTAGCAAACTAATGCCTGCCAACAGTTGTTTTCTGCTAACCTAATGTGTAGCAGACTAATGCCTGCCAACAGTTGTTTTATGCTAACCTAATGCGTAGCAGACTAATGCCTGCCAACAGTTGTTTTCTGCTAACCTAATGCGTAGCAAACTAATGCGTGCCAACAGTTGTTTTATGCTAACCTAATGTGTAGCAGACTAATGCGTGCCAACAGTTGTTTTATGCTAACCTAATGCGTAGCAAACTAATGCCTGCCAACAGTTGTTTTCTGCTAACCTAATGTGTAGCAGACTAATGCCTGCCAACAGTTGTTTTATGCTAACCTAATGCGTAGCAAACTAATGCCTGCCAACAGTTGTTTTCTGCTAACCTAATGCGTAGCAAACTAATGCGTGCCAACAGTTGTTTTATGCTAACCTAATGCCTGCCAACAGTTGTTTTATGCTAACCTAATGTGTAGCAGACTAATGCGTGCCAACAGTTGTTTTATGCTAACCTAATGTGTAGCAGACTAATGCCTGCGCATTGGTTGTTTTCTGCTAACCTGGTGTGTAGTGTGTAACAAACTAATGTAATTCAACAGTTGCTTTCGGCCACCCTGATGTGTAGGGAGCCCCTAATTACTAATAACTCTGCAAGAGGGACGTTGCTATTGATTACAGACCTAATTCATAATTCCTTATATGTTATCATTTATGTCAGTCTATAATTGATTTTTACGAGTATAATGTCTGTATTATTTTAGGGGGTAAAATGCTTCAGAATCTGATTTTGATCCATTAAAATTGATCAATTCCCACATAAAAATATAATAAATAATTTAAAAAAATACAACCCGCTTCAAAGAAAGGAACCCGTAATATATAATGTTTACTTACTAAAAAAACACAAATAATTTTCAATAACGAAAACATAATTTATCATAAGCTTATTACCTACAAAAATGTTGTACTTAAACTCATATTTACAATCTGAACGTGAAAAATATTATGACAAAACTTCTTATGATTTCTTATGTAGGGCTAATATGAATATATTTCACTGTAATTGTTTTTACCTTGAGTAAATAAGTAAGCCTTGAATAAAATGAGTTTTATTATATATATATATATATATATATATATATATATATATATATATATATATATATATATATATATATATATGTGTGTATATATATATATATATATATATATATATATATATATATATATATATATATATATATATATTTAGGTTAGTTTTGGTTGGTAAAGATTATTTAGATTTTTTGGACTAGGAGACTGACAGACTACCTTGGTAAGAGTCCACTCTGTAGTCTTGAAATAGAAACATATAAAAGCACTATTTCAAGACTACAGAGTGGACTCTTACCAAGGTAAGTCTGTCAGTCTCCTAGTCCAAAAAATCTATATATATATATATATATATGTGTGTGTGTGTGTGTGTTTAATAAAACCACTTTCATACAAGAATAAAACCTTTTTTTTATTTTATTATAAAGTTTAAGCTTTTCGCCGATTAACAGTATCGGCATTATCAAAACTAACTTAGCACACTTCTAACTTATTCTGTTCCTACATCAAGACTCTTGATGTAGGAACAGAATAAGTTAGAAGTGTGCCAAGTTAGTTTTGATAATGCCAATACTGCTAATTGGCGAAAAGCTTAAACTTTATAATAAAATTAAAAAAAGGTTTTATTCTTGTATGAAAGTGGTTTTATTAAACATATACATTTTATCAAGAAAAATCTCATCTTAAAAATACAATATATATATATATTTTTTCAATGGTAAAAGGATTTCTTATGTAGGGCTAATATAAATATATTTCAGGGTAATTGTTTTTAACCTAAGTAAATAAGTAAGCCTTGAATAAAATGAGTATTATTTTATATGTATTCATGCATATTTTTTTAATAGAAATTCAAGTATTATTATTAGCCTATATTTACACCTAATATTCAGTACATTAGTTAGCTGTAGCCTGCATCAGTTGAGACGGCCGAAGCTGATGTTTTCATTAAACTAATGAACTAATTAGTTCAAGCAACAGTCACTTGCAACCTAATGTTTGGCATCAGTTGTTTTAAACTGATGTGTAGCGGCAACTGTTGCAAGCGCAACAATTGAGTAAAAACATCAACTTCGGCCATCCCTAATGAAAGCTGTAATATTCACTATAATTTAATACTAATTAAATATTTTAGCTAAGACATTTAATTTCTAACAAAGTAAACTTTTTGTTACCAATCAATATATGGTGGTATTTTCAAAGCTCTAATCAATCACAAAATTTAATCTGTTGGTAAAATAATTTCAATTTAACCTGATCATTTTTATATTAGCTTGATAATTTATCATTTTACTTTATAATTTCAGACCTTGTAAAAGCAGATGAAGGTCTTTACACGTGTGTTGCATCCTCAAGAAGTGGGAAAGCTACATGGAGTGCAACATTAAGGTTAGAATCTCCAACAAACCCAAACATTGCTTTCTTTCGTTCTCCTGAAATCACCACACTTCCAGGACCTCCAAGTCGGCCTCTGGTTGTTAGCACTACACACAGTAGTTTAACAATATCGTGGACTCGTAACAACAAGATAGGTTCTTCATCATTACTTGGTTATCAGGTAAGCTGTAAAAGTAGAGAAACTTTAACAATTAATTTTTTGTAGAAGTATTGCAATTACGCCAATGAAAAAGTATTCAAAAGTATTTATAAGTGATAAAATATGAAGTTATTAGATACCAGTGTAAAATTAAGATTACAATGAATTCAAGCAATAAGAAAGATATATATATTTAAGGTGTAACTGTAGGAATGAAAACTCTTGTTACCTAACATTTATGTCATGTTATAATGTTAATTTGCTTTTCATAATATATTTTACACACTATATATTTATGTATTATAAAACAGCCACTCTATGTGTATTCTTTCCAATAACTTATGTGATACAGTTGTGACTTCCACTGGTTGGTATAAGGCAGAGAACAATCTAGCATATATTTTAACACTTACTTCGTACCAATATGTGAGATTGCGCTGTAGGCAGCGGGAACATTCCCGTATGTGAACGTTTTATCATTTCTCTCAGATTAGCATTCCCGTATGTTTACGATTTTGTTTTCTGTCTATTGTATGGCACCCTAGGTTCAATATTTGATATTATCTGGACAATAAATGCTACACAGATTAAATAGTCACCATTATTTTGTGTGCAACGTCTGTGGTTTGTCTCATGTGTTTACTGATCGTTGCATGATTTTGATTCAAATAAATCAGGCATTTCTAAGAAATTTATTTTCTAACTGAAACCCAAAGAATAAGACTTTTTCAAAACATTTTAGTTAGAGATTTGGTCAACAAATTTGTGATCCAGAAACTAATGAATATTACGATTTTGTGTGTAAAAATACTGCTGTGTCTGATCATTCAGAACTGAAAATGTGGACTACTACTAACTATGACAAAATGTATACTTTCTTAAATATTAATATTTTTATAACAAATATTAAAAATAGAACAATAATTTAAAACTATTTTTTTTTAAATTAAAAATTTTCCAAAAATATGTTGCTTTTAGGAGATTTTTTAGGCCATGCACATGTTGCTAATCAAAGGGTTAAAATCCGTTTTGAAAATTCAAACTCTTAGCATTAACAAAGCAAAGAAGTTTTGATGTTTTGTTCTCTTCAACTTGAAGTTTTTATTGATTATTATTATTTAATTACCTGACTAAAACCATTCATTTTGTACAAAATGTATTTCTGCTGAAAAATATCTGCAAGTCAGTGGTTTTAGTCAACTATTTAAATAGTAAAAACATATGTTAAAATATTATTGAATAAAAAGAGTTTAATTAACTAGATAATTATATTAGTACCGCTGCTTTTATTTATTTCCACATGTTTCAATATAAATAAGGAAACTATCAACAGGTTTTTAATTTTTACAGATTGAAATGTTCAGTCGGGACCCAACACCTGGTGCGAGTGGTGGAAGCGGTTGGGTAGTTGTTGCAAGACGTGTGTCCGGGCCAACATATACGCAACATCACTTAGGCCCTGCTATGGCTTACACTTTTCTTGTCAGAGCAGAGAACTCTCATGGTCTGTCTCCACCAAGTCCTTTGTCTACACCTATATTATTATCTTCCTTTTCGCAGTCTGATCCGGACATTGATCACCAAATGAAAGAAGCTCGAGCTAGTTTATCAGCAGGTCATGTTGTTGAGTTGACTACGATACAGCCTGTCAGTTCTACATCTATCAAGCTTGGATGGGAGGTATATATTTTACAAGAGAAATCTTATTGTATATTCGTTATTGTCAGAGTGATTTTGTACTTTTTCAATCTGTTACTAGTATATTTTTTCAATCTATACTCTCTTTACATATCACTGTTAGTTTTATCATTCTCTGATATTTAATTTTAAAAAATTTTTATTTCAGTAAGGTCCTTTAAAATGGTTTTTTTACACAGTATTTATCATTCAGTGTTAAACATGTATATTACATTCAACAATTATTTTAGCATAATTTATATCTTATAAAAAACTTTTTAATGTCTGATTTGTTAAACAGATACTCAACTCTGACTACGTTGAGGGATTTTACATCTACTCTCGAGGACTAGATGCCAATGCAAGGTCTACAAGTATGTTGACAGTTTTACATGCTGGAGAAGCTTCAGGCTTCCTTGTCACTGGACTAGCAAGGTTTACTCGATATCAGTTCTTCCTCATACCTTTTTACAAAACTGTAGATGGTAGACCATCAAATTCAAAGACTGCTCGCACAATGGAGGACAGTAAGTTTCAATTATTATGACTTTAGTTTTTCGCCTTTCAGTTTATTAAAGAATAAAAATCGTTCATTTTCATTCTAAGTTATTTAATGCATATGAAGTAATACTAGGTAGAACTTGGAGGCTTTAAATGAATAATCTGGAGACATATAACCTACACATATTGTAAGCAAGTAAATATTCACTGTGCAGTTGATAGTGACTTTAAATTGAAGACATCTTAAATAAATTTTAAAAATCTGTAAAAATGTCCTAATTAGTAAAACCACTATGTTTCAGTTCCAACTGAGCCACCAATGCATATGGAGGCTCTGCTGTTAAACTCAAGTGCTGTATATCTGAAGTGGAAACCTCCTCCTACTTATGCACAGAATGGTATTCTTAGAACTTATCAGGTAGAGTAACATTTTCCCCCATTTCATCATTTATGCTAACATTTTTGTCACCTCACATTGTCAAAAGAGTTATCAATATTTTTTACACAAATTAAACATTTTAAATGAATGCTAATATCTCATGAAACACTAAAGAAGATCATGTCTTGAGTATAGTAAAGTCTCAGGGGGTGCAGTAATAAATGAAGAAAGTGTAACACAAATCAAATATAAAAATGTAAGTACGCAAAAAGAAATAGACTGAAGTTGTAGCAAATATACATTATTTTCTCCCCAGCTTTTCTTTTATTTTCTTCTTACCTCTTCTAGTTGGCATCCAGCTGCTTAGTGCAGCCAATAACCCGACGCCCTGTTTACACTAACTCTAAGAGGGGTTTATAGGATGTCCAGTACATTTCCACTGAGTATATCCCTGAATGTGAGACAGGTAGGAGTGTCTGCCACATTGAAACAGTGCAGGTAATCCTGAGTCACCAGATACCCTATCTTTTGCTCTTGGGGCAGAGCTGCTAATTCTTTGGGGATATTCACGTAAAGGGCAGAATCCGTTGATGTTGTCTGTAAACCTCAACTCAATGCAAGCTTCCCCGTGAATCATTATTTCAACATTTCATTTACTCTAGAGCAGTGGGGCTTTTCCTCTACATTACTATTATATGTATGAACTAAATATTCTTTTTTCTTAGAATAACTCATCTTTCCATTATTTTGAAATAGATGCTTGTGAATGGCATCAAACCCAAGAGCCTGTGCCTATATTTATATCCCAACAGATAATACGACAAAAAATTACACAAACTTAATATAACAGTTAAAACAAATTTGAGTAATATATGCTCTACATAATAATCTATTTATTAAATTCGCATTTAAAGAAAATAGTAATGTAGAAATTATTTTAGGAAATATGTACACATTTTCTGTATCTATTCATCCTATGTGAAGATTGAATAACATTTACAATATTTTTATTTTAGCCTTAAAACTCAAATAATTTCAGGTCGTAGTACGAGGAGGAGAAACTCTCAATGGTTCGGTTCTAAGTAACGTCACTGTGAATGCAGCTACGCCATCACTACTGCTAACAAATCTAACAGCTGGGGTTGTATACACTCTAGAAGTAGCAGCAGCAACTAGAGTAGGGATAGGGCCTTACACTTCTCCAGCAACATTAAGACTAGACCCTGCATCTAGACTGCTTCTTAAAGATCAACATCATAGGTAAGGGCAGATGTTTTGTTTAAGTGAAACCAACTAGAATGTTTTTTAATAGTTTAATTTATTGTCTTTTTTCAATTAAATATTCAAATTATAATGCTGAATCATATTTCAGGACAATGTATTAAACAACTCGAATTAACCATCTTTAACTGGATAATTTTTCATTAATTAGGTTGAAGCTACATATTTTTTATTATATTCTATTTAAAACCGGAATATATTTTTAAATTTCTCAACAGTGGCCGTGGATAAGGAGCTATCCAGATAACCCACGTGCTGATAATCGGAAGTTGACAATTAAAAAAAAAAAATAATAAAAAACATTAAGCTAATGAAATGCTGGTATTTGCTATTTAAAACTAAAAAAATACATTTCTGTAAAGAGTAAAGAAGAATGAATTGGCAAAACATTCTTTAAACTTGGAAAAGGGATAAAAGAAGTGAAATTCTCACAAATATAGACTAAAATTAAAGCCAATAAGATTAATTAATTATAAAATTAATTTTATGTAATGGATTCAGCATTGTAATTAAAAATATAATATAATGAAACAAAACCAACCTTATCCAAAACATAAATATTAAACTTTAACAATCATTAATAATCTTATCCTGAAATAATTTTAAGAGACAAAAGGAAGTAGTTTTTCATAGACAATTTGAGTAAAAAATGATTTTTTCGTTAATTCTTGACACGTTTTCATGTAAACACTGACAAATAAATAGCTTACAGTAACACTGTAATGGACTAACAACTATTGTTAGGATTGGATTGAAACCTCATCGACCTACTTAATACAAAATAATAACTTATAAAGTGATAATGACTAATAAAAAATCACTAGATTGAGGATGTTTAGTCTTCATATAACAATTTGATTTGAACACTTTAAATTGTAAGCAAGCAGTGTTTTTAAAATTTTTTATTCTGCTAACATTTTATTCAAAGTAGACTCTCATAAATTGTAGCAGAGTAATAGAACCTTATATTATATTAGGCATATGTATTAGAGTATTTAAAAACTGTCTATATGCTTTCAGGCAACCTGTAGGTCTGGAGCCAAGTTTAGGACCAACAAACTCTGAGTTCCTGACAGAAACATGGTTTATTGCACTACTTGGATCCATGGTAGCTGTAATGGTTTTACTTTTTGCTGCAATGCTCTTAGTGAGGAGAAGGCAGTTGCTTTCAAAGAAATCCACTCTTCCAGGTAAATTTTAAAATACTTTTGTTTAAAATTGTGTACTGTAGTTTCTAGGTATTTGCTTATTCTCAGTTGGTAAAATTACAGGATATCCTGCTAATATGAATTGTATTTTTAAAAAAAGACAAGAAAGGTAGTATAGTTACTGTGCAGGTTGTAGGATGTGTTCTAGTCTTATTTATTTTGTACACTGTAGTTATTTATCACAAAGAAATCTGATTATTCTCCAAACATCCATTATACTGTACACTACTAGGCCTGCTACTCAAGAGATAGGCATTTCTTATTTATAAGAATGAGACCAGTCTGTTCTGGAAAAGAATGCCATCACGAACTTTCTCTGTAAGGAGGAGAAATCTGCTCGCGTTTTAAGGCCCCAAATGATCGTTTGACTGTTCTACTGTCCTGTAGTGCTAGCAAACTGATGTCTCAATAAGCCCATGAAATTTACCCTGAATGTTTTAAACACATTAGCAGTAAAGATCTCAACAATCTATTGAAAAGTGCAAACCTAGATTTGATGGAAGAACTAATTACTGAACCTGTGCCTATCTCGGATAACGAAGACGAAGAAATCGTAAAATAATGTATTGTCGAAGTTGACATTAAAATCTGTCGGTGGAGTGTATGTTTAGAGAAACAGTTAGCTGCGCCCGATACTGAAATTGATCCCTCTTTAAAATGGACAGTAAAATTTAATCAAGTGCTGGAAAACCACTATTACTATGTAAAGAAGCATTTAAGAAAGTAGAAAAAATCGCTGAAAAAGCAAAATAACAAGTTTTAAAAAATCGAATTAACAGTGTTTAAAAGAGTATTTGTCTAAAACTAGGCGTTTACCAATAGAGAATAAGTGTGTCTGTGTGAGAGTGCTCATATTTAATAAAATTTTTGTGTTTTCAGATTGAAGGAAAACGTAAATTGTCAATAAAAATATGTATGTAATTGTGTAGTACGTAAATATATCATACTGTATTATAAGTGTATAGTATAGCTGTTACTAATGTTAATGATGTGGAACGTAACTCTCTCCTTTCTCACTGTATTAGGTTTCTTGACTCCTTCAGAATAGGATTTCAGGTACAAGTCTGCAATGAAAAAAATTCTACTAATGATGGTTTAGTATTAATATCTTCGAAGCCAGTTTAGCTTTGTCGGTAAAGTTTGACACTGGATCGGCAGCAACTCCTGTCTCAAACAAGACTCTCTCAATTGCATGACTTTATTGGTTATTTATTCATCTGTGATCTCTGATCCCAAATGTGCCTCAACGAACCATTTTATAGAGTCTACATGTGGCATGCCTGATTCCCATGTAAATTATTTGTTTTGAATCCTAAACTCAGAGCTATTGCTGCCGAGATGTCAGATTACAGAACTTATCAGACTATAAAAATTTGTCTATATTTCATGTTTTAAATTATAAAGAATATGTCCAAATTATTGTACCTGTTGTATCTAATGGTACAGTAGAGACTTGATAATTTGAGGTAGAGTGAACCAAGACCCCCTCGGACTACCGAAAACTCAGATTACACGGAAGTACGTTCCTGTGTATTAGACAAAAATAGGAGAACTTTATATGAACATAAAAGTCTTTGTATTTCCTTTTTATACTGTGTTTATATAATCATTTCTTGGAAGCTCGACTCATTTCTTTTGCATATAGTACTGATATAAATATTTCTTGGAAGCCCGACTCATCATTTTCTTTCAAATAGATTAAATAGGCTCGAATTGTACAGAAGCTCAAAATATTGGGACTCAGATTTTCGAGACGCTACTGTTTAATTATATGTACTACAATTAATTATAAAACTGGAAAAAATGGTTTCATGATGAAACTCTTATTAATAGATTCACGTTCAAATGGAGGAATCCTTGCCACACCACTTAGTGTAAAGTCTGCTGTGGGTCTGCCTTCTGACTCCTCCCTTTGGATTGAAGCTGGTAGGCCTCAACCTCCACCAATGCCTGACTATGCAGAGGTTCAGCCAGGAACTTTATCTACCTTCCAAGGACATCAAGAAAAAGACGGATCTATATCCCCAGCCCCATATGCTACAACTACTTTAGTTCCTCCAGTTTCCAATAGGATGGACTTGGTAAGATTAAATATATTTTGATTCAGATCAATTACGTATTTTTCAGAGTTGCCTAAAAGTTTTTATTCAAGGAGTAATGCTTTTTCACATGTAAAAAAAAAACAAGTAATTATTCCGTAACAGAGTGAAAACCTTCAACGTAATTGCTGACGCATTTGGAAGTGATCGTTTCATTGATGAAGCCAACCTGCTGCCATCAATTAGGTAGCAGGTTGGCTTTATGAATGAAATAATTGTTTTGAAGGATGTCAGCAAATAGTTTTAAGTTTTCACTCATTTACAAAATAGCTACTTATGATTTATTCAGTGAATTCACTTTGATTAGATGATTACATCAAGCAACTGTACAAAAGAACTATTAAAGTAATTATAAAAGTAACAGATATTTTAGATTAAAGGATTTCAATATTTCTTAAGGTTACAAGATTTAATTAACTTGATGATATTTTTTTTTTTTTTTTTTTTTTTTTTTTTTTTTTCCAGGCGAAAAACGATCCTTGAAGATATTAAATAATGTATTGTAAATTTGGCAGATTAAAAAGTAGCTGTTTGTCAATCTCTACATTTAATGTGCTATATGCTTTCTCCACTAATATGGTTGATACTTAACAACCAATTCTCCACCAATAAATACTTGATAGGGTTTTGCTTTCAATTAATGTTTGACAAATTTTGATAGTATAAAATTATAATGATATTTTACAATACTAAAAATGCATGTACTTTTTATAAAAATGAAATTTGATGTACAGTAAACTCCCGATTATCCATGGAATAGGGTGGCCCGGCAACGCCGGATAACGAATTCCCCGGATAATACGCTATGAACAAGGAATACGCAAAGCGATCGATAATCGATTATTATACCATAAGTTACACAAATAATGACCCCGATTAATGCAATTCACAAATAATCTTCAGAGGACAAAATAAATACAGAAAATAATTTAAAATGTCGATGTATTTGACGGATTATAACATGTACATTTATATGTCTAACTATTTGCAATACGTACATAGGTATATGTCAAAAGTAAGTATGTATGTACATATGTAATTTCCTTTACACATAATACTTTCACTTTTTAACAAAAAATCTGTCACTTTCGTCTGTTTTTTTGTGAGCATTGATTTAGCTTTAATGTGCGATCTAAGTTTCTTGAGAGAACCATCTTGTCGCACCGTGTCTACTTCGGTCACGTGTGTCACAAAGCCATAAAGATCGATAATGTATATGTCAGACATGGATAATGCATATGTCACGTACAAGACTATTTATAGCCGAGATTAGCTGACATTTGTTTACAATCTTATGTTTTTCAGGCGTCCAAGCATTTTGTCATTGTCTCTTATATAGAGTAGTGTGCTCGCCCCTTTTATTTCGCTGGCCCGCGTCTGGATGCTTCCCTTTCAATGTAAAAATTAGTACGTACATATTTACATATCTATTCCCTTCATCTTAACTTCTAATAAGCCTTATATGTATTTACGTTGTAATTCACTGTTTGGAAATTTAAACACATGAATCTGATTGGAATAAAAATTGGTCATTTGAAAAAACAATGGTAGACCCCGGATAATCCGCAAACCGGTTAAACCGCCCACGGATAATCGGGAGTTTACTGTACTTATTAATATTTAACTAGCCAAAGGAAAAAAACATTTTTCTGCTGTTATCCAAGCAAATGATACTACAAGAAATAGTTACTGAAAATATTATTGAGAATGAAATAATTACTTTAAAGTGATAAATGTAATAAGGTTAAAACATTTTATTAAAAACGTTTTTTGTATAGACTTATGTAAATACTGTTATGATTACCACTGAATAATATTAATTCTTTACACTGCTGATGCATTATTTAAGTACTGATGATTAAATCTTTGTATTACAGGGATGGAATCAAACAAGTAATCCTATGGAGGAGTCACATTACCCTCCAGCCTGTTTCTACAGTAGAAATGTTTACTCTGATACATATTTCTTTGGAGGGAACAAGATGTATGGTCACCCATCAGGTAACACTTAAATGTAGCTTAATTACTTCTAAGTTTAACTACTTACTACTAAAACTTGCATATTTACCTCAATTTTGACAAATATACAATACTCAAGAATACAATACTCGTGAACCTTGCCATTTAAAGCATATTGAGGGACAAACTTCTTAGCATTCAATGGATTCACTATGTTGGTACAGGGTTTATCATGTGTCAAAGTGAGTAACCCTGAGTAGCGCCTGGACTTGTGATTCCTTGTGTAGGTTTGAGAGGCTTCTTTGTAATGACGAATCAACACTCACTTTTACTACTCCTATTACCCCCTCTACCTAGCCAAATTTCATAGGAGCCTGCTAATGCAGTTTTAGATACTCGTTCTAAAGTAGAACTTTCTGCAGTTCTCAACAGGCCAAAATCTTTTAGTAGATTGTAGAGAGATTTTCCTGGTATACCTCTTGCTCTCACTTCTACTGCATAAAAATTATTTTTAGTTAATTCATTAATTAGGTCATAATACTTATTCATTTTTATTGCATGGTCTTTGGGTATGTTTGTTTCCACGGTACTGTTAGTTCTACCAGGATGATATGTTGAATTTTCCGAGAAAAAAGCAATATATTCGGTCTAGATGACAAAACACCAATATCTTCTGGGATTTTGTAGTGCTTTTCATACATATCAGGTGCTCGATAGTCCATTCAGGTGCAGGACCTAGGACTATTTTGATAAACATAGAAGCAAAACTTACATGTAACGTTAATTATGATGATTGAAATGTAAATAAATTTTTTGTTTACTTCCATAAATCTTTCTACATAGATTTTGAGCTGTAAATACAACAAACTTTGTTATATGAAATATTATAATACCAGTTAAAACTCAAGATTTCATGATGTATCAGAATGATAGTTTACAAAACTTCTTGTTAAATATTACAAAGTAGAATGAGCCTTAAATTTGCATAAACCGTTGGAGATGGTAAAATGCTGAATATATTTGAGTAATGTCTTAGTACAATTCACTATGGGTTGTTCTATTATTTCTTCTTGGTTTTAATTTTAGTCTTTATTTGTGACAACATAGAATTTCACTTCTTTTACCTCCTTTCCAATTTTCAAGAATGTTTTGTCAATCCATACTTTTTCACTATTTACAGAAATATTTTTTTTTTGTAAATTTTTTATAAGAAATATTTTATTAGCTTTATGTTTTTTCCTGTCAACTTCCGATTATGAGCAGGCAGGTTGTCAAATATATCTAGTATGATAAGACATACTCCATTAACTAAACCTACATTGCAGCTTTTCCATGGCCAGTTTTAGAAAATTTTAAAAACATTCCGGATTTTAATTGAATATAGTAAAAAAATATGGTACTTCCTCCTAATTAATCTGGAAATGTTGTGCTAGGTATATTATGCTGATAAACTTGGTTAATTCGAGTCGGTTAATATGTTGAGCTAAAATATAACTGAGGCTTACAGTATGTACAGTCCTGTATGACTTTAAAGGCAAGCTGTAGGGTGAATGTAACTTGGAACCAGGCTTATGCATAGCGGTACAATTACTGTTAATTTTACGTAAATTCCAATCACAAATTAAAAGCAAACGCTTTTTTACAAAAATACCAAAGCAAGTAATAGACTATTTTAAGAAAGCTTAAATACATATGTAAGTGCTATATGTACATACAGTTCTGATCTAATTTGAAGTAATAGGAATATTCAGTAAAATGTATTCCATGTGTGTACTGTATTATCTGTATTTATTAAGCACACATGTCTGTAATATACTGTATAAAACTGTAAATAAAGAACACTGTATTAATAATGTCACATAGTTATCAAGTACTACCTTGTATTATATAGTATTTTATTGTATTTGCCATATATGGGTTATCCACGGTGATCATGCCTGACAGTCTTGCAATTATTTGGTAGTTTAGTGTAACATGTTCACTGTGGCTGGTGTTCAGAAACACCACAGTTGCATTCATTATTTCCGAACGCCATTGATGTTTTGTGTATAAAAGCAGTCAATCTACTGTCAACCCTCACACTACTACATTATACAGTACATTTTATGGCCATGGTATACAGTTGGAGGATTCAAGAAGAATTCCACGTCTGCCCACCATGCCATGCCTGCCTAATCTAAGATTATTTTAAACTGAAAAACATTAACACTCATAAAATTTTAATACTCGAGTTCACTTTAAATCTATCCCCCTCCCCATCCATCTAGTTATATGAACCTGTAAAATGTTTTGCTTTGAATGTAATTACTATAAATAGTCCTAATTACTCGAAGCTTCAATTTTATTTTCTTCTAAACACAGACAATGATATACGTAAAACTTTATTATTTAAATTTACTGGTCCAATTTATTAATTCTATATTACTGTGTATTTTGATTAGTTGGAAGTGTTGGTTTATCTTCATCCCTAGTAACAACACCCAACGGAAGGAAAGCAATGTCAGAACTCGGCCATCGAGACCCACATCAGTTGAGCACACCACCAAGTCACAATCACAGCTCAACACTTAGAAGAAATCCTAGGAGGCCTCAAGTAAGTTCTAATTCTGATGTGTTATGTATAATTTTTAATGTAATAGTATTAACAATTTCAGTTTATGAATGTGCTGGTGGGTATTATGAAAACCAACATTATTTTAGATTATTTTTGGTAAATTTACATCAATTTGTCATATTTTTTGTTGCTTGTTAGTTAGAGTAAAAATATTTTTTTTAATATTATTTTTTCAATATTTTGTTCAGTTTTTGATATTTGTGCATGGCCTTCCCAGACTCAGGCTTTATTATCCAATGAAAAAAGATATAAAATTTAAAAATATGTACCCGTATTGAAAGATTAATATAAATTTGTTAACCCATAAACTTAAAATAAAACTCCGATTGCTTAACAATAACCTATCTAATCCAACTGTAAACAATTCTTAACACAAGGCTTGTTTTTAGTAGTACGTCTATTTCCCCCTCACCCGACGAACATGGGTACATGCACAGCTACATGGCGACGCCTATAAATAATTTTAAACTTTTATCAGCCAACATTTTTTCTAAGGTGTTGATTTTTTGTTTAGCTGTTTAATTTAGAGAGTGAAAAGGTGTAAGATTATTAGTCATATTTTACATTCCACCTGACTATTTTAGAGATTTTCCTTATTTAGATTCTATGCTATTCCCACCATTATTTCCTAATCAGACAGCTGTACTGTAATAGCCAAGTTTATCTATCATAATATCTAATAAACATTTTCTCCTTGAGATTAATTTGGATAGAATGTTTGCTTCATGGGTTTATTTTGTTGACTTTACAAGTTTCTCTTAGGCTTTGATTAAGGTTATGTTCATAATTCAGGTTACACTTGCGCAAATTTGGTAATAGAAATAAAAGATATCTACATTTGTTGATTCCATCTTCGCGTGAGCTACTAGTAATCACTTACAACTTTTTTTTAAAAAATGTTTTAACTTGCCTATAGTAGCACTTACTTTTTTTGTGTTGAGGACGGCCGTTTCGGGAGATGTGTCCCTTTGTCAACTCCCTTTGACAAAGGGACACATCTCCCGAAACGGCCGTCCTCAACACAAAAAAGTAAGTGCTACTATAGGCAAGTTAAAACATTTTTTTAAAAAAAGTTGTAAGTAAAAGATATCTGTTTTGCAAGTCAAGTATAAATAGATCGTTATCATCTGGCATTTGTTTGGAGCGGCTTCTCCAACCCAATATCCTACCAAATCACTAAAAAGATAGGAGAGTGGATAGGAGGTAGACATAGTCAATGTCAGATCAACTTTTTTTAATGTGTAGAAATATATTACTGATCCAATCTGGTTCAACAAAAAAAGGTAACATTACCTTAAAATTAGTGCAGGGAAATATAACATCATTGACAAATTGTGTTAATGTATTGCTACATTTTATTTTCCCTAAAATCTCAGAACATTTTTAAAATTTCTCCCATTAGCTCACACTCTCCTGATATATATACAAATGTTCAATCATTAAAAAAATACATTTTTATTCATCCAATCAAGTTCAAATACATTTTTTTAAACCAATAGTGGATAACAATTGTTGTTATTACAGTTTTTTCTAATAGTTATTGAATAATTAAATTATAAAAATTTAATGGTCTAGGTCGGATTCAAATTGAGTATCTTCATGTTCGAATTCTAGCGCTTTGGCACTAAGTAAGCTTTCCTATAGTTAGAAATAAATTTTTCAAAGATATATATATAAATTTTTCTTTTGCCACTATCTGATTGTCTTCGAAACCTCTACTGTAAAACCTTAAATTGCTGTCATGGCTACCAAGCAATATCATTAATAATGCTTTATAATTAAAAATGAATGAAAAGAATAAAACAAACGAAGTGGATTAACGGTGGATTATCAAACCTTGCTTCGCAAACGGACAATGCAAAAGTAAAGCGAAAGGAAGCTACAACACAATCCAAGGGCAAAAAAAAGAAAGTGTCTAAATAGTAACAAATAAAAATAATAGTCTAACACGTACATTGAAAGGAAAGTGGAAAATTGCAAGGAAATTCACTTTCTATTTTGCCACTTAATATTGTTATTCTGACATATGTATATAGATATTTATATTAATTGTAATTATAAAATAAAAACAAACTAAAATAAAAACTTTTCTCTGTTCACTTAAGTAGGAATTGGCTTTAATTTTTTTTTTAATATTGTTTAAACAAGAGATTGGTAGCACCCCATAAAAAAATCTAAACAAGTAAGGCCAAGAAGGCTTCTTGCATCAAACATTATCATGATTCTTAAATCCAGGAGGTTTTGTAAACAGGCCAAATAGTCTAGACAGCACTTAAGTATTCAGCTGCTCCAAACAAATGCCTGACCATGATAGCGATCTAGTTATCAAAACGCTGCTGTAGCAGAATAAAACTTTATACTTGACTCGCAAAACAACCGTCTTTCATTTCTATTATGCCTATGTTCAATTAAAGCATATGCCTTTTGCACTTTCTTTATAATTAGAATTATTTGGTAATTAAGAATCAGAATGTTTAAAATTACAAGCTTTTATTAATACAGTAGAGTCTCGATAATTCGAAGTAGATGATAGACCCTCTCGAATTATCAAAAACCTTTCTTGAAATGATATAAACACATCTTGGAAGCCCAGCTCATTTCGTTTGGATACCTTATGGTATACACATTTCTTGGAAGCTCAACTCATCATTTTCTTTTAAATAGATAAAATAGGCTCAAATAGAAATAGAAGCTCGAAATATCGGGAATCGGAATATCGAGACTTTACTGTATTGTATATAATACATTAGTATTATTATATTAATTCCACTTAATAATTAAAACTTACCAGATGCCAAAATGTACTTCAAGAGGTCATCATTACGCAGCCGTTCAGCCTCCGCCTGATGTAATAACATCTCCTAGTCCTACTGCATCAAGACCTCTGCACTGGCGAGCTCAGAGTCAATCAACAGCGCACACTCTATCTAGCTTTACTCCTGTGTATCAGCCTGTCTATCACAACTCTTCAAGAAGCGAACCCGGTGATCAACCTAGGTTATAGACAAGTGAAATTAATGCTTCGCTCTTCGCATGGCAATAATTGGGTAAATTTTGAAAGGTTGTAATTTTTGTTTGATATTTCTTGAAGCTATATTTTGTGGTTTTGTATATTTAATAATGTGTTTAATGTTATTGCTCAAAATGAGATTTTTAAAACAGGATAAAACCGCATAAATTGTATTAGTTAATAGTAAAATGTTTGATAATAGTGTTTTTATTTTATCTTTAAAAAATCGAACTTTCACCAGCAACTGTATTATAAAAGGTATTTATCCGTATTTTTTTAATGTTTAAATACAGCTACTTCAAAAACTGAAAAATAATTTTAATTTTTGAAATTTCAGTATTTTTGATCTGATCCAGCTTATATATTAGTAATAAAAGTTATATTATGAGTCTGTTAAAACACTTAAAACTAGTGCAGTCCCTGTAAATACAAATATAATTATCATTTTTATTACAATATATTTATTTATTTACAAATATAAATAAGTTTCAAATTAATATAATAGATTTTTGTATGTTTCTAAGAACAAATCATTTATAATAACAAAGTGAATATTAAATCAATTCCTTATACAGTAGAGTCTCAATAATTCTAGTTAGATGGAACCGAGACCACTCCCCCCAAATTACCGAAAACTCACATTAAAAAAAAAAAAAGTAGTTTTAATGAACCCTAATACTATAATTACAAATAAACTAAATAAGTTTATAAAATTTTTCAAAAAACATTTTTTGGAAGCCCGACTCATTTCCTCTACATGTCTTATTGATATAAACATTTCTTGGAAGCTCGGCTCATTTCCTTTGCCTACCTTATTGAAATGAACATTTTTTGTAAGCCTGACTCATTTCCTTTGCCTACCTTATTGAAATAAACATTTCTTGGTAGCCCGACTCATTTCCTTTGCATAGGATATTGAAATAAACATACAAGTATATTGAAAGCCCAAATCATAGTTTTCTTCCAAATTGATAAAATAGGCTGAAATAGAACTAGGCTCGAATTTAACAGAAGCTCAAAATATCGAGATTTGGAATTTCGGTACTTTACTGTATAACATAAGTGTTGTATGAGTAATTTTTTTAAAAATTTCTTTCAAGCAATAATTGATTGGCATATTCTGCATACAATTAATTTTAAATTAGTCATTCAAGTTTTGAATAGTTATGTAAAAATTATAGAATTCATTATGTCATATACAAAACTACATAATAAAAAAACTACTGTAGACATATGGAATTTGTAATGTTATAATGTTAAGACTGAACTTACTTTACTGTAGGAGTTATTATGTAGATTATGTCCAGTGTATGAATTACACAATGGTTGCTGTCAGTGTTTTTTTACCAACGACTCTGTGTTAAAGCTATGGGTTTTTATATTCAAAAAATCTTTTTAAATAAAACGTTTTGGCAGTTTTGGGGGGGGATTGTTACCGTAATTTGAATTTTGACATTATGGCAAAAACATTGTGTTATATAAATATATTTATAAAACTTTTATCTGTCCATGTATTTGGCAGCATGCTGTTTATAACTTACACCATCCCCAGACATAGACAATTACAGTAAGTATACATATATCATAGTTGAAATAAAGTAGAATTCTGCTACTATCATTTTGAGAATGAATCTATGTTGTTTGAGATTTAAAAAACAACACAAGTATATACATAATTTAGCATAGCTTCATTCTACACAAAGACCAAATATTATGAAATCTTCATGTACAAACCACAAACTAAAAATCTTATTTATTCTATACTAAAGTATTAAGTAAACGTTTTACATGTTCCACAAGTGTATTTGTTAATTATTATTTTTCAGAATAGTTTTTTTAAAGATAAAATTAAAATTCCGCCTTTACAAATCTTTTACAGTAAAAACTACATTTTCTAAAAAAATATTCTTAAACACATTTCACCCCAATATTTTACCACAATTTCTAATTTACTTTTAAATTCTACAATTGTATTTGAAATTTTATATATTTTCGATCATTATTCTCTTTATTAATCACTTAAACAATAGTTTATGACTATCCGAACTTTGAGTTTGACTGAACTCAAAGTTCGGAGAGTCATAAACTATTGTTTAAGTGATTAATAAGATTCAACCGAACGTAATGGACTATAAAATTCAAGAATTCATTATTCTCTGTTACAAAGTTTGTATAAAGTTTCATCATATTTTTTATATTATTTTAAAATATATGTTGGTTGTTAATAAGTTTTAAGGATCAATTTTTAAAACGGTTTTTATATTTAGAGACAACCATTTTATGAATCTATCATTTTCTTTCAGAACTATTTAAAATAATATTTTAGTTTATTTATTTATAATACATATTTATTTGTTAAAAATTAAGGTAACTTTTTATAACAAAACGTAATTTTTCTTACCCTACCTTTCTCTGTTATGTTATCACCATTAGTGAGTAACTGAATCCATGCCACTATTACCTATTTACTCATTACCATAAAACATATTTTACAACATATAAGATTATATGCTTATAGAATATATGAACATATAAATCGGTTTTACTCAAACAGATTTTTTTTTTTATTGCACATAAGTAATTGATCTTTACACTTAGACTTAGTTTGTTGTGGTACAAATTATTCTCTAGATCAGGGGTTCCCAACTAGTGGCACGAGGGAAGATTTCAGGTGGTACACATCACATGGCCTCATCAGGAAGCTTACCAAATAAGTAGGAACTGCAGGAAAAAATTATCAGTTTTAATAGAAGACAGTTCCATGATAAATGTTTTTAAAGAGAAATCAATAACAGACTTCTGGACTGGGTGTAAATCCTAGTATTCAATGCTCTTCCGGTAAGCTATGCAGTTTTTTATGCAATTTCTCACTGGTTATTTGTGTAAGAGTAGTTTTTGTGAACTGTTGGATGTACAAAATAATTATAAAAACAAACTAACAAGTCTTGAAGAGAACTTTAAGGTGAAATTAATCATTCAATTGACTCCTAACTGACAGGAAAACTGCAACAAACTTCAGAATAATCGAAACACACTTTGACATTCATTGATTTGTACGTTTTTTGGCTGGTTTGGTACCAATCATATAACATGTTTTTGTATAGATATGGGTATTAAATAAAACTTTAATGTGTGTAATTTTTTTAATTTTCTCTTTTCTTATCATTATTAAAAATTAATGGAAAAGTGAATGAATAACTAAATAATTTTATTACTTATTTAATAAAAATAACATGAAACATAACATAATCTACGTGTTTCTGACAGAAAATAAGTTTCTAAAAAAAATTAGGAGCAGGCGGCTTTCTTCCGATCTACAACCTGAAGATGGTGGTACGCCAAAGTCCTTAGAACGTTGGGAAACCCTGCTCTAGGTAATGAATTTCAAGATATCCCAGAGTATTTATACCCAAAGTATTGTTTTATTTATTTATATTTCTATTATTAAATATTGTTATTTCAACATACATATTAATATTACTGTTAATAACTATACTATTAATATATTTAATCTAATTTTATTACTTTTAAAAAACTATTCTGAAATCGAAATAAATGAACTATCACATAAATAATTGCTGATGCCAAAGTTATAGAGAAGACACTGCCATCTCTGATTGAATTGTGTTACCTATCTTTAATTTAATAATGTACTTTTTAATTTTGCACAAAACTTGTGTAAATATGTAAGTAAAAACTGCTTTTGTAATTAATTGCTTCAGTTCAGTCCTTTTGCCAGAACCATTTACTCTTATTACCCAATACAGTTTTAGTCCTAAATTTATTGTATATATTGTTTCATTTGAAAATTTGTTTTTGCTTGTAGTTATATGAATCTTTAAAATTATTTTAAATACAATCCAATCCCAGTAATCCGACATAATAAATTTACAATCATTTCGGATTACCGGAATGTACGCATACTACGTAAACGTATGATGTAAATACGACTACATATATACTTATATGGTATTATAAAGTACGTATAGGCTAATGTTTAGAGTAGGGTTAAGTAAGTACAGTAAAGTAATAACTGAAAGAAAACATCAATTGAAATAAGTTTTATCATGTAAAGTTTTAAAATAAACAATGTAACAAACACTTGAACAACACACTTAATAAAACACAAATAAACTTACTATGGTACATACTGAATATAAAAACTTTATTTTCTTATGGAACTTCACTTCTTATTAGAAAAATCTGAAACTTTCATTGCTTCTGTTTGTTGTTTGCCTTTCGAAGCAGCAGCAAGACTTGATGGTATGGTATGTCGTTTTCCACTGCCCAATAAATGCATCTGTTAAAAGCCAAAATTGCAACATTGTGTTTAACACCTTGCTTTCTTACTTCTCCTTCTTCAGCATCTCCTGGTTTCAGATTCATCATCCTTAGCGTACTGTTGATAATCTCACTGTCTGTTTGTAAATCAATATCATTTTCACCCATACCACTTATCCACTCGCTTACGTCTTCTGAATTTAAATCACCACTTTAGCAGACCTTGTTTACAATGTGTTTACAAAAACAATTCAATGTCTTCACTTTCATTCTCGTCTTCAATTGTATCACTTTCATATTTTGGGGTATCAATCGATGGCCATAACTTTTTCCACGTATTTTGAATAAGTCCTCGGGTGTCAGAATTCCAGAGCAAACCATAAATGTAGATTGATCTTTGCTCATTTTTATTTTCAAAAATTGTTTAGGAGTAGTAGAAGTTTCGAACTAACGGAATTCAGATTACCAGGATTGGACTGTAGCTTAAAATCTCTTAAATTTAATTGCTACTAATGGATTATTTTGGAAATGCTGCCACAGTATTTGGTACTTACTGTTTTTTAAACCATATTTTATTTTTATCTTTTCTGTTTTCATATGATTTAAATACTACATATAACCTCTATCTTACTGGGATTTTTAGTATGAGTTTCACACTATTTCAGTGAAACACATTCAGTGTGAAAAATAACTCTTGAGAAAATTCAGAAAGTTCAGTGGTTTTAGTAAAATATTTAAACAAACCAACCCTTTTCACTGTAACTTTTCTTGTTAATTAGAAGGTATTATAGTAAGATATACTACTACTGTCAACACATTATGAGAAACTTTGAAAGAACTTACAATGGAGTTTAGAAACTCGAAAAATTAAAAAAAATTATTTTGATAATCCAAACTCTGTTATCAGTTGGAATTATTTATGTAACTCCAAGTGAGTGTTCCACTGTTCCTTCAGAACTGTTAATACTGTTGAATTTCAAAACAAGTAAGTGTTGTCAATTGAAAATATATAAAACTCCTACATCAAGCCTATCAAGCCTGGTCTATAAATTTGCCAAAATTTTCATATGTTTAAAATTTTCAAGCATAATTAGTAGATTAACCTTCATTATTAAATTCCTTCTATTAGTTCACACTCTTCTGATATATATCTTGTACAAATTTTCAATTGTTAATAAAATACATTTTTATTTATCCAATCAATTTCAAATTCATTTCTTTAAACTTATAGTGAATGTCAATAGATGCTAATAAAGTTTTTCAAATATTTATTCAACAATAAAATAATAAAAATTTGGAAAGCCTATTCAGATTCAAACTGAGAATCTTCGTGTTCAAAGTCTAGCTTACTTTGGCACTGCAGCAAGT
Organism: Prosapia bicincta; assembly: GCA_036971475.1. Taxonomy (NCBI): domain Eukaryota; kingdom Metazoa; phylum Arthropoda; class Insecta; order Hemiptera; family Cercopidae; genus Prosapia; species Prosapia bicincta. Next base: position 1,967,095 of record JBAIZL010000009.1, read on the forward strand.
TTCCAATACCTGGAAATGTATTTCTCAAAGATGTATAAGAATTGTTTCCCCACCTGGTTCTCGTCGGAACCTCCCTCAAGGGTTAAAAAGGAATGAAAAAAATAGAATAAAGCAACAAACTGGTAAGCAAAAATAAGCAAACCATAATAAAATTTCTTTGTTCATCTCAGTAGGAATTTACTTACAAAAAATTTTTTTATATTATTTTTAATAGTAGGTCTTCTGAAATATACATGTCAAAAAATTATCCTTCTGCATTTTTTATATAATTTTTTTTATTACTTATTTTTTAGACTACCGTTTCTTTTTCACTCACTCGAAATAATGGTTATATCTTATCAAAATATAACAATTAACTTGAGTAAATAATTCTGGCAACAGAACGGGAGTGACATTTTTGTATGGATTCTGTACAGTATCTTCCTTAAGTACGGAAGTCTGAAAGGTCATATAATATAGCCTACTGCATTGCACTTTGTTATTGAACAAGTTCAGTGTGTTATGGACACATATCAACATATTGTTTGTAATGTAATATTATGCCATATTGCTTTCAGTTGTAAATAAAATTATGTAGGGCCTAGTCATGTGCCATGATCGGAGTCTGTTTGTTTTATGATAGTTTTTAGTTTTAAAAAAACTTACAGTGATTTAATTAAAGAGATTGTACAATTTAAATTATTTTTATGTTGTGTGTAACAATTATTGACAATCAAAAATAATATTATTTATTTTAATTAAAATTTTATTAAATTTATTATTTTGTTTTAATTAAACATAAATTTCTTCTGGAATTCTACAACATTCTACTTGGAGTTATTTAGAAATTACAAATATTTTTATATTAATCACTTTAACATTAGTTTATGACTATCCGAACTTTAAATTTTGTAAAAACTTTCTGAGACAGAACGTTTTTTATATATATTTGCACTTAATGGTGGAATAATTGTTTACAATTAACCTATAATAACTCTATACAGTCTTTGCAATGGAATAATAATAATAATGGACAACGTTTTATATATATATATATATATATATATATATATATATATATATATATATATATATATCACAGTATGTTTTCTTGTGTATTAATAAAGAACAAAAGTCTGAATACAATTGTAAATTCAATTATAAATCTTGTATTTGTATTCAGACTTTTGTTCTTTATATATATATATATATATGAAGTTATTATTATTCTTGTAGAAAATAAGATTTGAAGAACATTACAGAGCATACATAAATAAAAATACAAAAGTATCAAATGCTACAGCACACCTAATATCACATAAACATGAAATAACAAATTACGAAAATAACCTAACCATACTTGAAATAAATAATAACCCAATAGAACTAAACTCGCTAGAAAACTACCACATTTATAAAAACATACATGACAATTTAATGAACCTACAGACAACATATTCAGACGATGTAATATTCAAAAACATTATACATGTCGCTCAAGAAGAAACATGTATGACGCCGAAAAATACAAACATCATGGACCGAACATCCACACTAGAAAAATAGAGAAAATTAATTCAGTGATTCGACAATGGTCAAGTGACCGAAAGGTGCCTCATCACATAAGGTAACATTATATATATCGTAATATTTCACGTTGTCCATTATTTTTCCGTTGTACTGACTTTATGAAGTTGTTATTATTATTAATTGTAAACAAATGGACAACGTGAAATTTCACAATGTATATATATATATATATATTCCTGATAGGTATTAGGCACTTAATGGTGGATAAAATTACTCAAAATTGGTAATTTATTAACTTCATATATATATATATATATACACACACACACACACACACATATTTATAAACAATTTTTAAACATCTTCCCTCATGCCTCTTTAATTAAGTAAATTGAAAAAGAAAACAATAATCAAGCAAACAAATATAATTGAATACTCCTCTGATATAATCAAACACAGTTCTAAGTTTGAGAAATTACAGCTGTAATGCCACAGTCTAACATCTTTATGGCTGCTCAGTATACTAATTGTTCACATCAAAGTTACAGACTTAAATTAATTTAGTACTTTGAAATAAATCTCTTTGAACACGTTCGAGAATGTTTATGCACTTGGTCATTCATTTACCAGAAACATTACCAAAATATTATATCAGATTTTTATCAGTGTAAAAAATTATTGCAGTGAAATTTAGATTCTGGATAATGTGAAACAACCATAAACATGTGAAGTGTAATCACAAAACGCTCTATTAAATTAAGTTAATAGGGATATAAATTCCAACATTTAGTAACTCTCACAAGATAAATTATAATTTAGCTCTTTTACAAACAATCTTAATCTTTTTGGTATGAGGCCCACATAAAGTAGACAGTTGTCTCATATATATTTTAAATAAAATAAATTGCTTAAAATTAATCTTTTAATATGACCTATATTGTTAACAGGCTGAAGTTAAATTTAAAAAATCATATCAAAGTGAATTTGAAAAGAATTGTAAAATAACAATAAAGAAGTAGGTTACATCTAATATTTACAATATTAATTAAGTAAAGGACATCAATGAAGGATTGCTATAATACAAGCTTGGTTCAGAGGCAGTGCCTTAGATCTTTTCCTTGAAAATAACAAGTTTGAACCATGCAACATGAATGTATTTTATAAAGTGTTTCAATTTTGTTTTATAGCACATTTCTATAAATAAATTCTTCAAGTATTATACACAAACGAATTTCGTATTAATAATTTGATAAAAATTTGTTATATAAGTAAATCAAATTCCTTTATATAACTGTTGATTCCATCTTCAGGTGAGCTATTAGTTTTCACTAAAACACTTGTAAAATATTTTACAGCTTGCCTATAGTAGCATTTACTTATATTTGTTGAAGACGGCCGTTTTGGGAGATGTGTCCCATTGTCAACTAAAACCGTGACTCCGCTTGACAGATAATGGGACACATCTCCTAAGACAGCCATCTTCAACAAATATAAGTATTGAAGTTTGTAGTCCATTATGCTCAGTGAATCTTAATTAATCACTTAAACAATAGTTTATTACTATCCGAACTTTAAATTTTGTAAATTTGTTGAAACACTAATGAAAATTGCCACAAAGCAATCGAAAACGTTCTGTATCAGTAAGTTTTAACAAATTTATAAAACTTAAAGTTCGGATAGTCATAAACTATTGTTTAAGTGATTAAATAAAAATATAAGTAAGTGCTACTATAGGCAAGCTGTAAAATATTTTACAAGTGTTTTTAGCAAATTACTTTATTATTTATTTTATTGTTCAACATTATAAAGAACAGTTTTAAAATAAAAAATAAAAGGTATCTTTAAAACAAAGATTTATATTGAAATATATAAAAGGTTATAAAATATTGTCTCACTTGTTTAGGTTGGATATGCTTAAAATGAAAGTATTGTAAACCTATAAAAAAATCATTAAACATAGCTTTTGTAAAAATGAGTTATTATTCTAAAACAAATTTTACCTAAGCTAGTTGTCTTTAAGATTTTGTTGGCCTTATTACTAAAAATGTTACTACTTTCTGTGGGAAAATTAAAAATGCACAGAAAAACCATCCCCTCTGAGAAAAATTTAAAAATTCGTAGTGTATCCTACACTTGGGAAATGTAAACATTTTACAATAAGCAACAATTACAGGTTTTAGATGAAAATACACCACAAAACACATGCCAGGATATGGAGTTTTTTAATAAATAAAAGAAGGTTAAAATTACTCAGTTTTGATGTACTTAAAAAAATAGTGTATTTGGTTGTCAATAATAAACACATAATAATATAATATGTGGTGTAATTAACATTTTGTATTCCATCCCAACCTTTAAATGTTACCAAGTAGAGAGCAACAGCAATACTGTATCATGACTAATATATACCATGTATAAATTTAATTCTTTACCATCTTCATTTACTTGTATATAACAATATAAGAGATTTGTTTTCATATCTTTGGCCTTATTGGTTGATACCTTGAGTTCCTGTGCAAGGTTAAAGTTTTTCACCAATCATGCAATCCTAAAACTATTCATAAGCAATCAAAGACTTTTTCTATTTTTGTAATGAGTGAATTCTCCAGATCATCTTTGTATGTAAATATGTTACCGATCTGACTTGGAACTATTGTATGTATTTTACATGTTTGTGGTAGAATAAAAAGTTAAGTTCTGAAACTGAAATTTGTTACTTCACTTTTACCTGAAAACACTGTTCTAGTAAACATGAAACTGATCTAGAAGATAAACACATAGAAAACTCCTTCACCCTCCTACATAAATTCAAGTTGTTTGTCTCGCTTTATATGCATATGAGAAGCAAAAGAGATACCACCTCTTACATTTTGGTAATTAAACCAGTCGCTATTTATTTTTATTAATATTTAAGTTGAGAAAAGATGTTGAGCAAGTTATATTGCTTCAGGTTGAGCAGAAAAGACAGACAAACAAATAATTTATACCAACTCTCCATTTACAGCTTAACCCTTAGCACTTGACTGTCGGGGGAGCCCCGCCAAGCGTATATTGCACTTTACTCGTATGTGGGAGGTCACCCGACACAATTTTCAAATGCCTATAACTCGGCTGCGGCGAAGCCCACGACATTCAATCTTTTACCGTTTGGTGCTACACTCTATTGAAAATAATGTGAACTAAGTTGAAAATGCCTAGGAATATGTGAGTCATCACAAAATCTAGTTTGCCGCTACGTTGTAAGCTGCAAGTAGATTACAGTTTTGCCGGTTATTTGTTTACTCGTAGTTTGCCGTGGCTTCACATACAATTAGTGATTCTGAAATTCCTGATCTTTTACTTGATCCTGATTTATTAGAATGTAGTTCAGTTTCATAAACAAAGTAACTAAACCAACAGGTATTTGTAAATAAAACCAGTTTATGGGTGGTGTAGATTTAGCTGATCACTATAATGAACCGTGTAGTTTTACAAGACGAACAAATAAATGGTGGAGCAAAATGTTTTTCTGGCTATTAGATATAGTTGTAGTAAATAGTTTTATTATCTTTAATAACAAAAAATAGGAAATGAGAGAAAATCCTGCTAAACAAAATAATAAACAAAATTGGTGATATCAGGAATAAATCGTATAGTGAAAGGGGTCGGCCATCAACTACTGACAAAGAAGAAAGACTGAATGGGAAATTACATTTCATCTATTCCAATGATAAAAATAGTTCTAAGGATATTGTAGTTTGCAGTAACAGGAAGATAAAAGGAGGTAGAAGGGAAACGGTTTTTCACTATAAAACATGCGGCAGAAAACCAGGACTTCATCCGGAAGACTGTTTTCAAAGATATCATACTCTGCAAAACTACAAATAAGATAATAAAATCATGTACATATAGTATTAGTGAATAAAAATAGCTTAGTTTATTAAAATCATGTAAGAGAAAAAGACGTTTTCCATAAACAATAATGCAACCTGCAGGTGAGGAATTTGTCTCAATTTAATTACAAGTGGGGAAGCAAAGCATGTTACAAAAATCCGAGCGCTAAGGGTTAAAATATTATATTCATTGTTTCCATCTTCATATGAGCAACTAGTTTTTAACTAAAAACACTTGAACATATGTTATACTTATGTACAGTACCACTTACTTTTATGATTTTTGAGGATGGCTGTTTCGGAAGATGTGTTCCATTGCCATTTCAGACAGTAACTGGCCTTTTAGTTGTTATAAGTTGGGGGGGGGGTACTAGGGTAGGGTGTAATTTAGAGAGTATTGGGGTTATGAGGACAAAAAGTGTATGTGAGTTATAATGTAATTGGGGGTATGTGCAGGGTGTAGTTTGAAATGTTTGTATACTCATATTGTATTGTATTCAATAATTACACACTCATAATTACATACTTATATTACATCCTCATAATTACTCATATTGTTTGGTTATGTATTGCTGGTTATTTTTGTTTTGTTTGTAAAAAATGTGTAGGCTAGATGTTATGTTTGTGTAGTTATGGTTTGTGGATATGATATGTTTGGTGAAGTTTGATTTGGTGTTTTTGAGTGATTTTATGTGTTCTTGGTAGTGTGTGTAAAATGACCTCCCTGTTTGGCCTATGTAAACATTATAACTCAACGCTTTTTTAGATCATAAACCCACAATAGTTTCTAAATTACACCTAAATCCCTATAATAATATCCCCCCCACCCTAACCTATAACAACCAAGAGGTCAGTTAAAGTCTGAGTTGCCAATGGGACACATCTCCCCAAACGGCCATCCTTAACACTGCAGTAGTCGCGCGTAACAGACGGACGTGTATAGTCGCGTGGCGCCCACTAGACGCCACTCCGGTAAACAATTAAAATAGTTGTAATTTTTAGCAGCTTGTGTTATAATAATTTTGTTATAAGTTAATAAGATTTTCAACACTTTTACAAATGTAATTTAAGTAAAAAAAATCGCAATGGACACTATATAAAAATCTAATTTTGCATATCTATTTCCTACATTACATGTATATTCTTAAAGTTTTATAATGTTCGTTATTAAATAGATTAAATATATGTGACGTTGAGTTATAAATACTTAATTAAATTAACTAGTAAACAAAGAAAAGTCATGCAAACACTGTTTTCAGACACAATTCCCACATATTAATTTTCCATGTTTCAAGCAAATAAACATTTTACACTTGTGACAAAAGTTACGTGTCATTCTGTTTTCTTTTCGCGCACACATATGACACCTTTTACGGCCAACAGGATCTTCACTAACACTTTCACTGATTGTAGTACTTGAGCCTTCACAATTTATTCCTATATCTTCGGCTTTTCTTTTCAAATTTCTTGATATATTATTAGTATTCAAGCGTAGTTTTAGGTAGTCCTCTGTCAATAATAAGGCTAACTGCCATAGGAATTGCCTCCTTTTTAAAGTTTTGTTGTTTATATTATTAGAATTATATATTATTTGTCCATTTATACCAGCAATATTCAACAAGCTATAAAAAATGACTACTGGCCACCTCCTTGTATTCCTTGCACAACTATATAGGGCACTCATTTTGTCTACCATGTCTACGCCGTACTTCGTTGAATTGTAAAGCATTACAATTTCTGGTTTTTTATTATCGCCTGTGTGAGAATCAATACTGTTATCGCTATGTAGTGTTGACAGAACAATTACATTTTTATTAGTTTTTGGCTTGTTAGAAACAAGGGTGATAGATTCATGGAACCCAAATTTAGACGACTTCAAAGGCATTGCTTTGCATGCTACAAACTGTGGGGGGGGGGATTTCTTTTTTATTTTTACGAATCGTTCCAACAAGGGTTGTCCTTTTTTTCAAAAGTTTTTTTGCAAGATCGTAGCTCGTAAACCAATTGTCAGTGGTTATATTTCCCGAATTAGCAATGCAATCGGTAAGTCGCAAAACAACGTCCTTAGGGCTGTTAGTAATCCGGTGTGATCCATCAGGCTGTTTTACGGCATATATTTCTAGATTCACTGTGTAATACATTTTAGCATCGGCCAAGCAGAATACTTTTAAACCATATTTTCCGGGCTTACTAGGAATGTATTGTTTGAAAGAACATCGGCAGCGAAACTTTTCCAACTTCTCATCTAACGTCAAATATTCTGCTACGCTATAGCAAGCTTGGCAATTATTTACAAATTTATCGAAAATATGTCTTATGGGTGCTAATTTATCAGTCTTCTTTCTTTCACCCCTAGTAATTAAATCGTCAAAGCGTAAGGCCTGTAATAAAACTCTAAATCTATGTAGAGACATAACCATTCGTTAGCCCTTGAAACGACTGCCCTTGAAATAACCCGCTAAGTACAGCAACCCAAATAATGCTTTGATTTCTATTACATTTGTAAAATTACAGTCGCGTTGTCTACTACAGTTTGCTTGTTTTGACAATATGTATTTATTTGTGGTTTCAACGATACCGTCTAAAATATCACTATCTATAAAACAACCCCAACAGTCTAAAATTTTCTTTTTGTTTTTTGCAATAGATTTCACTCCTGGCAAATGAGTAATAATATTATGTCTTGGGGTACGTACATTTCTTCTAGGACATCTACTTTCCATTGTGTAGTTTTATCCCTACCGAGATAAAAAGATTCATTGTCTTGGTACTCACAGTCCTCGTCGTTATCGCTTATCTCTTGTTCTGTATCACTGTCAGACAGATGTTCAGACATAGCGTCCTCTTCATCACCATCGGTGTTGTCACCTGCATCACTTACATGGTCCGGTTCATGATTTGACTGAACAATATCCACTAAGTCTTCATTTTCACTTGTATCACTCAACTGTATCTTCACTAAATAGCAAATTTTGAATTTTATCACAGTCTTCTGTCACATGTTCCTCGCTTAGAACATTGGGAGTGTTATTTCTAAATGCACAAGTGTTTATATGTATTCCTTTACTAACTTGTAACATATTCAGCCATAACACTGAGGAGTTGGGAATGTGACACATGTTCCTCTCTTAGAACATTGGGAGTGTTATTTCTTAATGCACAAGTGTTTATATATATTCCTTTACTAACTTGTAACATATTCAGCCATAACACTGAGGAGTTGGGAATGTGACACATGTTCCTCGCTTAGAACATTGGGAATGTTATTTCTTAATGCACAAGTGTTTATATGTATTCCTTTACTAACTTGTAACATATTCAGCCATAACACTGAGGAGTTGGGAATGTGACACATGTTCCTCGCTTAGAACATTGGGAATGTTATTTCTTAATGCACAAGTGTTTATATGTATTCCTTTACTAACTTGTAACATATTCAGCCATAACACTGAGGAGTTGGGAATGTGACACATGTTCCTCGCTTAGAACATTGGGAATGTTATTTCTTAATGCACAAGTGTTTATATGTATTCCTTTACTAACTTGTAACATATTCAGCCATAACACTGAGGAGTTGGGAATGTGACACATGTTCCTCGCTTAGAACATTGGGAATGTTATTTCTTAATGCACAAGTGTTTATATGTATTCCTTTACTAACTTGTAACATATTCAGCCATAACACTGAGGAGTTGGGAACGTGACACATGTTCCTCGCTTAGAACATTGGGAATGTTATTTCTTAATGCACAAGTGTTTATATGTATTCCTTTACTAACTTGTAACATATTCAGCCATAACACTGAGGAGTTGGGAATGTGACACATGTTCCTCGCTTAGAACATTGGGAATGTTATTTCTTAATGCACAAGTGTTTATATGTATTCCTTTACTAACTTGTAACATATTCAGCCATAACACTGAGGAGTTGGGAACGTGACACATGTTCCTCGCTTAGAACATTGGGAATGTTATTTCTTAATGCACAAGTGTTTATATGTATTCCTTTACTAACTTGTAACATATTCAGCCATAACACTGAGGAGTTGGGAATGTGACACATGTTCCTCGCTTAGAACATTGGGAATGTTATTTCTTAATGCACAAGTGTTTATATGTATTCCTTTACTAACTTGTAACATATTCAGCCATAACACTGAGGAGTTGGGAATGTGACACATGTTCCTCGCTTAGAACATTGGGAGTGTTATTTCTTAATGCACAAGTGTTTATATGTATTCCTTTACTAACTTGTAGCATATTCAGCCATAACACTGAGGAGTTGGGAATGTGACACATGTTCCTCGCTTAGAACATTGGGAGTGTTATTTCTTAATGCACAAGTGTTTATATGTATTCCTTCACTAACTTGTAACATATTCAGCCATAACACTGAGGAGTTGGGAATGTGACACATGTTCCTCGCTTAGAACATTGGGAGTGTTATTTCTTAATGCACAAGTGTTTATATGTATTCCTTCACTAACTTGTAACATATTCAGCCATAACACTGAGGAGTTGGGAATGTGACACATGTTCCTCGCTTAGAACATTGGGAGTGTTATTTCTTAATGCACAAGTGTTTATATACAAGTGTTGTAATAAAATACATAATAAAATACAATTTACACACGAAATAGAAAAGTACAATGCAATAAATTTTTTAAATTTAACTATTTACAAAGAGAATAATAAATTAAATTTTTCAATTTATAGAAAACCCACACAAACTGATAAAATTATACCAAATTACTCAAACCATCCGTATAATCAAAAAATGGCATGTTTTTATAACTTATTGTATAGAATGAATAAAGTTCCATTAAATCAAAACAATAGAACTGGGGAATTAAACATTATATATCAAATTGCAGTGAATAATGGATATAGAAGGGAAACAATTAATAAACTAAATAATAATGTGCTTCAAAAATTGGGAAATAATATTAGTAAAATTGAGAATGCAACATATAAAAATTAAAAAAATAATTTGGGCCAAATTCTTATTTACGGGGTTTGAAGTTATACCTATTGTTAAGTTATTTGAAAATACTAATATCAAGATGGTTTATTAAACAAATAATAAAATAAATAAGTTTTTAAAGACAGATGTTGAATCTAAATATTATAATATAAATGGAGTTTATAGTATAAAATGTAATGATTGCCAAAAATATTATGTAGGACAAACTAAAAATAAAATAAAAGAGCGATACAAAGAGCATTTGAATGCATTCAAAAAACCGGAAATTTATGTCTAATCTTGCGACACATTGTTTACTAAATAATCATGAGTTTCTAAAAATAGAGAATATAACTCTAATTAAACACGTAGAGAAGGGATTAAAAATGAATATCTTAGAAAATATCGAAATATACAAACATAGAATTACAGATAGACTCATTCATGAACAAGTACAGACAAAATCTAAGCACAACACAATCTTTAGCATATTTAATGATATTCTGGAAATGAAAGAGTAATTGAATAAGAATCAATATTATCTATTTGTTCAAGCACAGTAAGTCAATAGAGTTATCTGTTTGAAGGTAGTACAATTTGTATATGAGTAGTCTTAATGTAGGTACAGAATAAGTTAGAAATGTGCTAAGTTATTTTTGATAATGCCGATCCTGCTAATCGGTGAAAAGCTTAAACTTTATAATAAAATTTAAAAAAAAGGTTTTATTCTTGTATGAAAGTGGTTTTATTAAACATATACATTTTATCAAGAAAAATTTCATCTTAAAAATACTACATATATATATATATATATATATATATATATATATATATATATATATGTATATATATATATATATATGTGAAGTTAATATATTACTATTGTAAGTAATTTTATCCACCATTAAGTGCAATGATTTTACCTTGAGTGATGAGGCACCTTTCGGTCACTTGACCATTGTCGAATCACTCAGAGTGATTCGACAATGGTCAAGTGACCGAAAGGTGCCTCATCACTCAAGGTAAAATCATTGCATTTAATGGTGGATAAAATTACTTACAATAGTAATATCTTAACTTCATAAAGTCAGTGCAACGGAGAAACAATGGATAACGTAAAATATCAAGAATATATATATATATATATATATATATAAATAAATATATATATATATATATATATATATATATATATATATATGAATATAAATTAATAAATATTCTTGTATTTGAATAGCCTATGTTGTTTTAAATTATTAAACAAGAAAACATATTTAAATATTTATATTGGTTGGTACTGTTTACCAACGAAAAGCTTTGGATATAAATTAATAAATATTCTTGTATTTGAATAACCTATGTTATTTTAAAATATATATATATATATATATATATATATATATATATATATATATATATATATATAAAATATATATATATATATTTAGGTTAGTAGACATAAATATATATCTATATATATATATATATATATATATATATATATATATATATATATATATATATATATATTTCTTCTTTATATTTACAAGAAAACATATCACCATATTTAATATATATATATATATATTCTTGATATTTAACGTTATCCATTGTTTTTCCGTTGCACTAACTTTATGAAGTTATTATATTACTATGTAAGTAATTTTATCCACCATTAAGTGCAATAATTTTACCTTGAGTGATCAAGGTAAAATTATTGCACTTAATGGTGGATAAAATTACTTACGTAGTAATATAATAACTTCATATATATTGATATTTTACGTTGTCCATTGTTTTTCCGTTGCACTGACTTTATGAAGTTAATACATTACTATCGTAAGTAATTTTATCCACCATTTATATATATATGAAGTTAATATATTACTATTGTAAATACTTTTATCCACCACTAAGTGCAATAATTTTACCTTGTGTGATGAGACACCTTTCGGTCACTTGACCATACAGTGATTTGACAATGGTCAAGTGACCGAAAGGTGAATCATCACACAAGGTAAAATTATTGCACTTAGTAGTGGATAAAAGTACTAAAATAGTAATATATTAACTTCATAAAGTCAGTGCAACGGAAAAATAATGGACAACGTAAAAAATCAAGATATATATATATATATATATATATATAGTATATTTATTTATGAGTTTTAAAAAGCTGCAAAATTAAAGCACTGTAATTAAAATAAGCTAAAGTATTAATAATAAAGGTAAAAGGCAAAATAGTGAACTCAAAATCTCACAAAAAATTAGTTTTTAATAACCACACACACACAATAAACTAGTTTCGGCGATGATGTCGCCTTCCTCAGCGCTTGGCTACTACTGAGGAATTAGTTACTCTAATTAACTAAATAATAAAAAGAAAATAAAAATATACCAAATTTCAATGGATAATTGTTGAAGAAAACAATAGGTAAACAAATTAGTTACATTAAAACAAAGTCATATAAATTACATAAATGATGATCATAATAATCATAAACCAATTTATACAAAACACACTTTTATAAGATAAAAAATAAAAAAGAATCACATGATAGAACTATAAAAACAATAAACTTACAAATGTAATAAGTAATTATAATAACTCAGTCAATATTCATGATAAAAAAGATATGTATTGTACAAAGTATAAAAACTGTAATATAGATAAAGCAAATAAATAAGTATAGGACATCTTTGCTTGCTATAACAAAGAGCGTAACTGGATTTATTAAGATAATAAATATGTAGAATATCTTAAAGCTTATACATAAAACTGTATAAAAATAAATGTGGTTACATGTATAAATAGTGGTCCACAAATATAAAATGGGAAAAATAATAAAAGAAATAATGGTTTAAGAATGGATAATTGTGAAAGTGGAAATATATAAACACACAGTTAAAGATAAATTAGTGGACAAGTATTATGAAGATATAATAATATACGTAAAATAATTGACGGAATAGAAGTATTGTAATAAATTATTAAATAAAGGATATATTTAAATTTTAGATCACTTTATTTTTGTATTATTTGAATGCTCTTAAAAATCTCAGTTGGGTAAAACCTTTATACGTTATTACTTCTTTAATATGTAGATGTATTTGTGTAATTGAAATAATTTTGTTTGTTAATAATTAAAGCAGGAAAAAATTCCCTTTTAATACTGATAAATGATTTCTTTAAAAAAGCAAATTACAAGATTCGTAGAAATAGTCTGTACAAAAATATAATTTCACCAAATAAAGTCAATATTGGTAATATAAAATATATTTTTTTAAAATTACAACAAAGTTTAATTGTAAATTATAACATATTGTATTATACATCTTGAATAACTAATTAAATAAAGCAAACAAACATATGCCAGATCATTGATAAATCAGACAGGTTGGTTAGTCATCCAGGAAAAAGGTTTAACATGAAATTGTGAGTTGAATTTCCTTATCACTTCTGAGAACTAGTCTATACAACCTGCAAGTGTATAAATACAGCTGCTAGGGAGTTATTGCTCTGCAGTTGATCATGGCTTTTATTTCACAGTGTCTACTACTCACAATGTCAGTGCTCTGCACAGTGTTAGCTAACAGCAATGACCCACTCATAGTGACAACTAAACAAGGCAAATTGAGAGGTAGCACATTTACTACATACACAGGTAAAACTATCTACAGCTTCAGAGGTGTTAGGTATGCTGAATCTCCAAGCGGCCCAAACAGATTCAAGGTATTTCAATTACACCTATTTACTTTAATCGTTAAATATGTCCCTCCAAAAATGGGGACTGAATGTTAAAAATATGTTAGATATTTTAATTAATGTTGATTGATTTTAAATTGTCAATTTTGTTGGTGGGTTTTAAAATTAGGTTTTTAAAAACTTCCCTGTTTTCCAAATAAAGATAACAAATTTTTAGAAAACTAATAACTGAGATAAAAGTTCAAATAAATAATATATAAAATAAAATCATGTAACCCATTAAAAGTCACGTGATATAGAACCACTCTCATCGAGATGAAGGGAGTTGTCTCCAAGCTACACCACCTTATAAAAAAAGAATAATAAAATTAACTATTTAGAACCAATTAAGAGTATAATGATCTCTTAGTTCTGGAATCAGAGGGAAATTAAAGCAGGAAATAATGTGGGAAAAGTTGCCTATTTAGTATATATATTGATAAATATTTACAATAAATAAATCTATTCACATCATATAAAATTTCATAAAAATACACAATGTTTTATATTTCATATAATAATATTTCTTAGTTATAGACTTAATCAATTAAATAAATATTTATAATTTAATTTAACTAAATATAGCTGAAATCTCAAGAAATTTTTTTTATTAAATTAGGTAACTATGTAGCTATATTTTGTCATGTAATATTCATTGAAATCCTGATTTTACATGCTATATTTAGATTCATTTAATTATAATAGCTTTACTAATTATTCAGTACAATGATTCATCTAATCCAAAGAGTTGCTTCTAATATTAAACTGTAGGGTTAAATTGTATGCTTTAGATTTAATTGAAAGCTTATAAAGAAATTTTTCAATCCAAGGTTATCATGTTAGCAAAGACCTGACCTGGAGGTTTTGACCATTAATCAGTAGCAATTAAATTCACTTACATGTACAAATGACCTATCTGTACAATTAATGATCTTAAATCCTAACTTTTGGATAATTATTTAAGATAAATTTCAGAACTAGTGTTTAAAGGATAAACTTCATATTAAAATCTACTTGAAATAAGTAATATAAAACAAAATTTTAAAGTAAATTCCTACTTAAATCAATAATGAAAATTTTATTATAGTTTTTTTTAAAATTTCATAACTACAAATAATGTAAATATGTATTTACATTTGTCAATTTAAAATTTTAAGTGGCAAAATAAAAAGTGAATTTCTTTGCAATTTTCCTTTCTATGTATGGCTTTGGACTATTATTTTTGTTTGATACTATTTTTGTCACTTGCATTGTGTTGTAGTTTCTTTTCGCTTTCCTTTCGCATTGTCCGTTTGTGAAGCAACATTCAATAACATGAATTCAGTTTGTTTGTTTCTTTTATTCTTTTTTAATCCTAGAACATTATTTATGATATTGTGTGGTAACCATGGCAACAATTTAAGTTTTACAAATTATGTTTCGACGACAACCAGATGAAGATAAAAGAAAAATTCATATTTATATTTGAGAAGATTTCTAGCTATGGGAAAGTTGGCTCAGTGCCAGAGGCGCTGGACTTCGAACATGAAGATACTCAGTTCGAATTCTACCTAAACTTCCCAAATTTTTATAATTCAATTATTGAATAAATATTTGGAAAACCTGTATTGACATCAATTGTCATTTACTACAGGTTAAAAGAAATGTATTTGAATTTGATTGGATGAATAAAAACATATTTTATTAACGATCGAAAATTTGTTCAAGATATATATAAGGAAAGTGTGAGCTAATAAAAGAATTTAAAAAATCAAATTTTCAAACTTTATTACTTCCGAAATAAAAAAAATAAATACAACAAAATTCATTTTCAGCCGCCAGTACCAAAGGAATATTGGACTGGTATTCGCAATGCAACAGAAGATGGTCCATATTGTCCTCAGCCATATATACAGAACCCTAACCTAGCAGATCCTGAAGACTGCCTGTCAGTTAATGTCTTCACAAAGTGGGTAAGTTTATTCAGTAAAATGTAATATTATTTAGGTACATACACATAATAGGAGTATATATTTCATGTTTATTTTTGGCATGAAAACATTAAAATAAGAGAAAAAGTATCAATTTGATAATTTTTTTAATGATTTGATCTAGTTGTTTCACATATAAAAAAAATGTTATGTTTTAGTTTCGGGGCAAACAACCTGTAATGGTATTTTTTCACCAAGGAGGCTTTTTAACTGGATCAGGGAATAGTTATGTAGCTGGGCCCCAGTACTTGTTGGACAAAGATGTTGTTCTTGTCACTGCCAGATACAGATTGGGAGCTTTTGGTATTGTATCTATTTCAAACAACTTAGATATAAATAAGGGATTTGCAATACAAACTAAACAAGTCTGAATCTTTAAAAGTTTTATGAACATAAAAGTCCTAACTACAGTAGTAAAGTCTTTAAATGGCAAACATTTATTGCTTTACTTCTTATCTAATAAGTGACACACTACAGGCGAAAATAAAATCTCATTTTAGCATCTGTAGTTTTCTGAAACATATTCTTGTGTCACATAATTTATTTTTAACAGCTTTTTAGAAGCACTTTTCTTTATTTATTGATCAAATAAACTCACTAAAATACAGTATTATTACTTGCATATTCACTAAAATAATATTATATTAAATTTTTTTTACAATGCTACTCTCTTTTATGTTTAATGGGTATAGCTGATCCAGGAGTTGTATCAATTTATCAACTTGAACCGAAACTGGTATTTTAAATTTCATGGTCAATGGATTGTGGATAACCATAAGTGGCTCTTTGAGATTTTATGAATTATGTTGATTACTGTGTGTGTGTGTGTGTCTGCATGTGTGTGTGTGTGTCTGCGCATGCATGTGTGAGTGTGTATGCATGGGTATGTGTTGTGTGTGTGTGTGTGTGTGTGTGTGTATTATAGTTGGTTTTTGATGGGTATAACTTCAAATATTTGAAATTTCATGGTTTTTCATTTTTATGTAGTCTGTTTTTTCCTAATATTTACTATTCTTGGTATCTTGTGTGACAGGATCTTCCTGTTTAGCTTATTTATAAGTTGGTGCATAAACAAAGTAGGCTTTCTATTCAATTACAAAAACACACCAACAGTTTCTATAACACACACACAACACACAATCTGAATTTAATTTCATTCCACAAAAACATCAACTACATAAAAAAAAGTAATATATAGATATTAAAAATAAACCTATTCATTATGTATAAAATAAATAAGAATAATAGACTTCACACAACTGAAGTACAGTATATAAAATATAGACTTCAAACATTTCATAGACACTCAATACCCAATTACATTACAATTTACAGATACACTTTGATGTAAAAATCTCACCCTTTCCTAAAATACCAAGAAACAAGTTGCATTCCAATTTGATAAAAGGATACATCTTTCGAAACTGCTGTCCTCATTTACTTACAAGAGTTAGTGTTAGCAGGTTTTTATACAATGTTGTATGCAATAGTATTAGCGTATAGTGGTTGCTAACTAGTAGCTCAATAGAAGAATTTAAACTTCCAGTTTTTGTGTTGTACATCTTGAGGTATTTTTATAAATTACTACTCTGGTTTCACTTGCAAAAAAAAAAAAACAGTACTTACTGATATTTTTCAGCAGATGTGTTTTGCACTAGGTCAGTGCATTGTTCAGTGCTGTAATTCTTGTCAGTGACTCACAGCATTGAACAATGCATTGACCTAGTGGGAAATGCATCTGCTGAATAATATCAGTAAGTAGTGGTTTTATATGGCATGTGCTACCACAAGTAGGAATTTAAACTGATAATATAGTAATTACTGTATAAAAAATAATAAATAAAAACTATTATTTACTTTAGTTTAGTGTACTAAATCAAGTTTAGTAAATTTTATTCAATGTTTTCTGAGTACATGTTTATAAACTGTGACAAGTTGTTAGTATTTTAATCAACTTATTAACTAAAAGTAAAAATGGGATTGAAAGTACTTGACAATTCAAAGAATGTAATGTTATATTACAAAGTTTTATTTAGGCTTATTTTATGATAATCAAAATTTGTAAGCCAACTTATGTAAAATTTATATTAAACATGTATATATATATATATATATATATATATATATATATATATAAATATTACCCCATAAATAACGGACTCAATAAATAAGAGTTGACAGTTAAAATTTAGGTTTGTAATACTTATTATATGGCATATTATTTAGCATTAAACAGTTTACCATTGCTCAGCTACTAATCCATGAAATTTCTTTAGAAATGTGTTACATGGTCTTTTTTGGAGTAAAATATAGGCTTTATTTGTGTTTAAAATGCAAACATTTCTTTTTTAATATTTTGTGTTTAATTTTTAAAAAAATAAATTTTATAACGTATTAAATTAAAATAAAATCTTTAAAAACATGAGAAATATACATAACTCACAATTATAAAACCTTCATTTCTTACGTGTGTCAATGACTTATGTCATCATCATCAGTGGTGCTACCACAAACATATAACTTAAATTATTACAAAATAAAAGTGTTGTATATAAGAGTAATTGCAAAGAGTGTGTTATGTAAGACACACTGGTAGGCTATTAGAAACAAAAACAAAAGCAATATAAACAATTATAAATATTATAATGTTATTTCTGAACATATTAAAAATTTACTATAGAACATAAAATTGACTGCTATAATATAGATAATTTACATAAGGAAAGAGATTGGAAAAAGAGGAATTTTGAATTTTGCTGAAATATGGTACAGTAGGATCCCCATTATCCGGGGTTCCAATTACCCGGTGTGACAAAAAGCTTATTTTATATAATTTTTTTTTCTTACATAAAGTGTTTTATACGCAATACATTTTGTAATTCATTTTATTATTATGCAATTTAGGTGGTTTAGGAAGTACTTATAACAAGGTTAAAATAAGCCTTATTCCTCACCTCAATTAGATCAGTTATTTTATAACCGTCTATTATAACCATTTTGTTTACATCGGTCATTCGTTTTCTAGGTTTAAATTTTAGGTTATATTGCTTGTTATTACCTTCGGTTATAAATAACGAATGCGGCTAATGTTTATTATGAAAACAATGAATATGAAAGATTATTTTTTTATTTTTAACAGTTAAATACATAATTGTTACTCAAGTAAATAAACAATGAGATAAAATAAATAGAAAAACACGGCAAGTGGTTTCGTACAAATAGGTTTCATCAACATCGACCTATTCAAACCTTCTAGAAACAAAAATGTTTGACGACTTTCTCAGAAACTCGTTCAGGCCTGTTGCCTACAGAACAAAAACAATTCAGTTGTGCTTTAGTCTCCATTTAAACTACATCTTACGAAATGTCACAGAAAAGAAAACGTGTAGTTTTAACGCTTGAACAGAAATTAAACATTATAAAACGTGTTGAAAAAGGTGAAAGTGTTAAAAAATTGACCAGTGAATTAAGAATTGGCGAGCAAACAGTTCGTGATATTTTAAAGAAGAAAAAAGACTTTTCCGACTTCGACTCATCATCGGTGCAAACAATGTGTCCTAGGAAAACAATGAAAAAATCTTCATTAAAAGACTTAGATGAAGCCGTCTACCAATGGTTCATTCAAAAACTTGCTGAGGCAGTTCCTATTTTGGGGCCAATGGTAAGTGAAAAGGCTATATGGTTTCATGAAACCTTGAAAATTGAAGAGCCATTCTCTGCTTCCCAAGGAAGCTACACAAATTAAAAAAAAGACACGGTATCAGGCAGTTGGCTATTCAAGGTGAGAGTCTTAGCGGAGATAATGTTTCAGCCACATTATTTATTGAAAATTTTAACTCTTTAGTAGAAAAATTTAATTTAACTCCCAATCAAATTTATATTGCTGATGAATCAAGATTATTTTGGAAAATGCTTCCTTCAAAAACTTTAGCTGCTCAATCCGAAAAATATGCTCCTGGTCACAATATTAGCAAAGTATGGCTTACAATTATGACATGTTGTAATGCTTCAGGAGATCATAAATTAAAATTAACTGTTATTGGAAAAGCGAAAAAACCTCGATTATTCAAAGGAACTGAAATAAGATGTCTTCCTTGTGACTATTACAACCATCCAAAAGCTTGGATGAACCGAACAATCTTTTCGTCGTGGCTTTAAGATAAATCTGTACCTTCAGTGCCTCACCACTTGAAAAAGAAATGTCTACCTTTTAGAGCTGTTTTATTACTTGACAGTGCTCCTTCCCACCCAGCTGAGTCGACTTTGACGACTGAAGATGGACAAATTTTTGTTCATTATCTTCCACCAAATGTCACATCCCTGATCCAACTGATGAATCAAGGGGTAATATCCAGTTTAAAGAGAAGTTACAAAAAAATATTCCTGAGATTTCTCCTTGAAGAGAATAACAGCAAAGATTCAATAAAAGAAATTTTAAAATAGTGAACCATAAAAGACGCCATCTTTTCAGTCTGTGAAGCCTGGGTAAATTTACCCTCCAAAACAGTGAAACTTTCATGGGGGAAAATATTGGAACAAGATGATGTTGTACAAGAAACCTCACAAGAACTGGAAACAGAATCATTTCTTGAAATTTTCAAAGCTCTCCCGGATTTCATTCATGTTGGGTAGGGATGACATGAAAAACTGGCTGGAAAATGACAGATGAAGAGGGATTTGAACAACTGAGTGACAATGAAATAGCAGATCTCCACCGAAAAGATGGGCCATCAACTTTGTCGCAGTTTGATTATTAAAACTTTAGTGATGAGAACGAAAATTCGCTATTTGTTACAGAAAGAAAAACAATAAAACACAACTAAGCATTGGAGGCAACAGAACTTCTACTAAATTATTTTGAACAGGAGAACGCTGATTATAACAGAATTCTCTTGCTACGGGCTATGAGAACTGATATTAGAAAAAAAATTTTAATAAACAAACTAAAATTACTGATTTTTTCTCTAAATGAAAATTCAATATGTACATAGGTATGTTAAACAGTATTGTACATTCATTATACATACATACATATGTATGTACATATGTATATTTAATTTATTGTACATACAGTACATAGTTTTGTATACATGCAGATGCACCATAATTTAATATACATAGGTATGTACATATGTGAAAAAACGTTTGTTTTTTAATAAAAGTGATTTTTCGGATAAATTTTTTTAACTATCCTTCTTATCTATCAGTCAATAAAATAATGTATTTCCATTATCCGGGATTTTCGATTATCCATGCATCCCCAAACTCGTCATTACCCCAGATAACGGAGGTTCTACTGTATATAAAAAACCAAGGGAGAAATTCATCGAATAAAATGACAGAATTTAATGATTTTTCTTCTGTATATGAATCTTTAGTGGGGAAAATTGAAGTGAAATTTAATATATTTGTATACACTTTTGGATCTGCTTAGGTATTGTATGTATTATAATGGTGCCTCTATTATCAATAAGTATGTAAAAGTTTGAGTATGTATCTGCGTTTTGCCTATATTAACTGTGATAAAAAATTAACTAGTCTAGTAGTGCAATTTGACTTGTAAATGTTTTATCAAGAAGAATGAGATGTTTGACTATAAAAATGTTAATAGTATTGTTTATGAATGTAAAAACTAAATTATGGCTTAATATTAAATTAATAAATATTTAGCTCTTGAAAAGGATTTTCTGATAGAAAATCAAAACGTAGAGTGTATTTGTATTAGTTTGAATTGATCTGTGATCAGTGATTAACCTTAAACACATTTAATTAAAGATTAATTATTAACTTTAATTTAATTAATGATTATATAACTTTTTAATTAAAGTTATATTCTTGGATTTTGTAGTCCATTACGTTCAGTGAATCGTAATGTTAAAGTGATTAGTAAAGGTATATGTTTGCGGTAGCATTACTGATGATGACATACTTCATTGAAATGTGATTGAAATTAAAGTTTTATAATTGGAGCTATGTATATTTCTTGTGTTTATAACCTTAACTTACAAGGCACCGCAAATATTATTTATAAAATCTTTGAGGATATAGTATTAGAAGATCACTTTTTTGTAGGTTTCTTAACAACTGGAGATGATGTTGTAAAAGGTAATAATGGACTGAAAGATCAAGTAACCGCACTGAAATGGGTGAGGGATAATATAGAGCACTTTGGTGGGGATCCAGATAGAGTTACACTGTTTGGTTGTAGTGCAGGCAGCACAAGTGTTTACTATCACATGCTCTCTCCAATGTCAACTGGTAAGGTTTAAATAACAAATCTTACCCATTATTTCTATAAACCTTTTTTTAATGTCGTTTAATTATAATCATATTAAAAACTTGGAAAACCTGAACAAAGAAAAGTGATGACTTTTATATATGAAGCCTATTATAAGTGTATGAGGAAAAGATATCTCTCTCTTATATATATATATATATATATATATATATATATATATATATATATATATATATATATATATATGGTGTCCTAGACTTCTGACTCAAGGGTTAAGCTAGCTTTATCAGCCTCCAATGATTCCCTCACACCCTTTTCATCCTCATCCTCTATTTAACCAGATAACAAGGGGAGACACCACAGCTGAAGACTAACCTAAAGAAATACATGTTTTGGCATTACTTTACAGAAACGTTTCTGTAAGAAAGTCAATAACAATAATTGAAATCGCTTTTCTAGGTAATGAATTCATACAAACAAATATTGTATAGCAACTATAAACTAATTTAGTTAATTAGAGCTTACCTAGTGAGAACTATTCGCAATGGTAAAAAACAAAACAGTTAATTAAAAATCTACCAAAAATTAGTTTTTAATAAACAAACACACTAGTTCACAACAATCTAGAAACTAGTACGTTGTTAACTAGTGTGTTTGTTTAAAAAACTAATTTTTGGTGAGATTTTGAGTTGATAATTTTGTTTTTTAACGTTATAAATTAATTATTAATTATAAATAAAAAAAACTTTTAAACCACAAAAACTTTAAATTTATGACCTTATGTACATTTCGATTGCAAAGCAATCATCTTCGGATAAATTACTACAATACTAAGTGATAAAACAAACAAAAATTTCCTTTACATAATTACAATACTATGTAAATTAAGTTTCTACAGGTTAAAAAATTCCATTCTTCTATTAATCATTGGAAGAAGTAATAAGTAGACAGAAAAGTAATGATTACTGTTATTTGTAGGGATGGGTCGATTCCAGGAATCGTTGATTCTAATGGTATCAAGGAATCATCGATACTCGATTCTCAATTGATTAAGATGCCGATTCCGATTCTTGTTTTTTTAACTGTTAAAATATGTGTATGGTGTAATTTATTAGAAATATAATTAGCTATCAACTATCTTTTATTCAATTATTAGTTCCTTTGAATGAATTACATGATTAAAGCAAATGTTCATTTGAGATCAAGAAAATATTATTATTATTTATGACGCAACAACAAAGACAATTGGAAGCATTTCTGGTCTGCTTATTTGTCACCACTCTTCTTGCTTTGCTGTCTCACTCTCACTCAGGAGGGCTCGACAAACTTTCACTTTCTCTCTCTCTCTCTCTCTCTCTCTCTCTCTCTCTCTCTACCCCGCTCTCGCCACCACTTCATACATGTCAAAACAAAACACAAAGAAAAGGTAGTTCCAATTTGTCCAGTTATATAAACTGAAATGGTTATTACTGAAGTTATATTGTAATGACTGAAGGTTATATCTGTAGTTTTAAATAAACATTTATTTTTATCCAATAAAAGGTGTTGGTCACCTTTTCAGAAATTCCTATTCATAAATCAAGGTCGAATGTTTTGTGTAGCCTGTTACATTATATGGAACTTTTGAAAGTTTTCACCATATAACCAAGATGTTAACTAAATGCATTTTTAGAAAATATCACATACGCCACTAGTTATTTTATTGTATGGAAAAAGTTATTTGTAATATATTATTTATTAATATCCACATAAAATATAAAAAACAATAAAACATTTTCTTTTTTGGATGATTTATTATAAAAAAAACCAGTAACTTGCAGTGAAACTTGAGGTGTTTACTTTGGCTCTTTATAGATACAACTGATGTAAAACAAGGCTATTCCTATTATAGGGCTTACTATTCTCCCTTACTAGAAATTCCTCACAACCGTTGATGATGATAATGGACTTCGGTATGATATCTTGACAGATCATACTGTGGGTGCCCAACATGTACCAAGAAAATTATCTTCATCAATGAGTATCACATACTAATTCTAACTATATCAGCTCTAAAAAGCATCTGTTTCATTATTTTTAGGATTATTTCACCGAGGAATAGCCGAGAGTGGATCTGTTTTCCAAGGTTCTTCACTAAATAGACATCCTGTCGCTTTAGCTAAACGTCTAACTGGAATATTGGGTTGTGAAAACAACACTTCCCATCAGATTTATAACTGCCTTAAAGATCTGCCAGCTCAGGTTATTGCTAATGCTACACTTCAAATAAAGGTAATTTTTTATAATCTCCCCTTTTCTTATTGTCATTTGGAAATAGTTGAATAGTATTTTTTTTAAAGATATGTACGAGGCAGTTAAAGCCGGTTTGGACTAGAATGGTCTATTGTTAGATAATAAGATCTATTGTGCCATAGATTTGGGTGATTTTTAAAACTTGTTATTTTATAAGAGAATTGAGCAAACCAAACAAGGTGTTGAACTACAATAGTGTGTAAGGTAGAGTTTTTACAAAGAGAACATGATTTGTCATGACACATAATTCTTTCTAGTATCAGCTATTTACAGCATATGGTCTAATAATTTTCAATATTGCTGTTCATCAGGAAGTATCAAAACTGAAATTATACCACTCTGACAGTAAAAAGGACATGTTGCTGTATCTCACATCTATTTCTGCTCTGAACTTAATTTCTTACAAAATGCGGGTTGGTCAACTCTAGCTCTACCCCACATTTAATGCCCATATTTATCTCACTATTTGAATGTAATGCATGATGGGATGGAAGGTAAAAATAAAATTACCTGAAGCACAATAAACAAGGCAAATTCCTAAATAACTATGTAATACTTGGCTATTAATTAATCTATAATTAAATAATACTTAACTAAGTGAATACATAAGGAATTACTTGCTGACACATTTTAAAACTATAGTTCTTTTTATGAAGCAAAGCCTCTATTCTATGGTAGACCCTTTGCTTCTTAAAGGAACGATTGTTTGAAAACGGGTCAGCAAGGAAGCCCTTGTGTATTCACATAGCTAACTATTATTTAATTATAGTTTAATCAGTGAATTCAAGATGATTACAACAAGCAACTTTGTTAGTTAATGTTAAACAAATTAAGACAATTAGATAATTTTATTATTATTTTTCATGAAGAATACCAAAAGGATAGTGAATAATGGCTACCTATCACTACATATATACTAGGCCATACCTGAAGAAATTGAAATATTATAGGTTTCAAAATGTTTCATTAGTCCATTACAGTTAGCAAAAGTGTTCACATAGATTTCATCTCATCTTATAAATTACGATTAATATAAAGCTTTAAGTGCATCGACAAAGGGGCATGAATGGCAGTTTCTCAGGTTCCAACAGAAAAACTAGAATAAATTATAACCGATAACATAACAACCTATAGAAACCTGGTTTGGAAGTAATGCAATTACCTGACATGTACACATAAACTTGTGTTTTCAATGTTTTGAAACATTTCAATAAAGTGAACATTTGTGATATGTATACACATTCTGTATGATGAAAAAGTCATAAAATGTTGAGTTACACATAGAAAAGAATGGGTTCTTGGACTCTTTTTACAATAAGTTACCTATATTCCTTAATAATATAAACACATAAGAAACATACTGATAAATTTTGAAAGCTTAATGAACATGTACTTCATTTTTTTAAATAGTTTTCAGAATTAAAAAAATTCTCATTTTAAAATATTTCTATTCCTTTATCTGGACTTTGCTTCTTTCTCCACAAGCTAGTCAATTAAATTGTAGCATTTAATTCAACTTTCCTTTCAAATATATATATATATATATATATATATATTTATATTTATTTCTGTATATCTATTTCAAGACTACAGAGTGGACTCTTACCAAGGTAAGTCTGTCAGTCTCCTAGTCCAAAAAATCTAAATAATCTTTACCAACCAAAACTATATATATATATATATATATATATATATATATATATATATATATATATATATATATATATGAAGTTGATAAATTACTATTGTAAATACTTTTATCCACCATTAAGTGCAATAATTTTACCTTGTTGTGATGAGGCAACTTTCAGTCACTTGACCATTGTCGAATCGATT
This sequence comes from Prosapia bicincta, assembly GCA_036971475.1. Taxonomy (NCBI): domain Eukaryota; kingdom Metazoa; phylum Arthropoda; class Insecta; order Hemiptera; family Cercopidae; genus Prosapia; species Prosapia bicincta. Next base: position 1,993,520 of record JBAIZL010000009.1, read on the forward strand.
GTTGATTGTATATATATATATATATATACAGATAATTTTTGACAAATTTATCTAACATTTAAATATAAAATTATGTCGAAGCACTACATTCAATAATTAAAACATGAAATTCTTGAACAGGATTTTGATTTAGATTCATTCAGCATTTTTGCTCCAGTCGTAGAGCCTGATTATGGAGATGACGAGGAACAGTTTCTCACAGAAGAACCTCTTCATCTGTTAAAGGCAGGACAGTTCAATAATGTCCCCCTAATAGTTGGTGTAACAGCTGATGAACTTTCCTTTAGAGCATCTAGTAAGTTGATATAATGAATTATATTATTTAATTTGTTGTATAGTCAGTGATAAAACTCTTGAATCGTGAAGTTGGAGTCTCAAACAAAAAATTGTTTCTGGCTCTTAATATAATGACAACAAGTATTAAAACTATGAGACCATACTCAGTTTATTAAGTCATGTATTATAAGGTTAGGATTTTGTTATATACTTTTACAATTCGCAACTATAGTTTTTCAGCAGCAAAACAAGCTTTGTCATCTAGGAATCTTCATTATTATTATAATAATTTCAACTATTATTACTATTTTACACTTTCACGCATTGTTTTTACAGTTAGTGTATTAAAAGTTGTTCACTGCAACACTTGAAGTAGCAAACCGTTGTTACGCTAGTGCACTGTAATACTATTCCATTGTTACAATTTGAGTTGCCAGTGGGATATTTCTCTAAAAACATATCAATTTATGTCCAAGTGTTTCAGTGTAAAACTAGTAGATCAAGTGAAGTATAGCTTTTTATTTTGGCCCCTTTTCTAAAAGTTAATCTTTGAAACAAACTTATTTCTAATATGAATAGACCAAATGATAACCAAGTAATTACAACAGTTTATTAAATATTTGAATTTTGTTTTATAAACAATAGGCTCCTATTTTATTTAAACAAATTTCTTTTATAGATACTTGTTGTAATCATCTTGAATTCACTGAATAAATCATAAGTAATTAAAAACACCTAAAAATATGTTATACTTGCCTATAGCAGCACTTACTTTTATAATTGTTGAGTACCACCATTTTGAGAGATGTCCCCATTGTCAACACAGACTGTAATTCTAGCCAAATCGAGTTATGGTCTGAGTTGACAATGGGGCACATATTCCAAAACAGTAATCCTCAACAATTATAAAAGTAAGCACTACTATAGGCAAATGTAACATATCTACAAGTGTTTTTAGTTAAATAGTAGTAGCTCATGTGAAGATGGAATCAATTAACATAAGTAATTATTGTGTAACAATGAAAACACAATAACTGATCGCCGACAGTAGTGGGTTGGCTTCATCATTGAAACAAATGTTTCAAAATGTGTCAGCAAGTAAGTTAAAAGTTGTTTGTTGTAATCATCTTGAATATTAAACTATAATTAAATAATACTCAACTAAGTGAATATGTAAGGGCTTAATTGCTGTCGCGTTTAAAAACAATCGTTCCTTTTACGAAGCAAAGCCTCTATGTAAGAGTGGAGGCTTTGTTTCGTAAAAGGAACGATTGTTTCAAAATGCGTCAGCAAGTAAGCCCTTATGTATTCACTTAGTTAAGTATTATTTAATTATAGAATAAGTAAAAAGTTTTCACTAAGTTACGCAATAATTATTTATGAATTTCTATTGTTTTTTCTTTTCTTTTAAACATATTTTATCCTTGGATTGATCTTTTTATTAAAAAGGTCAAATTCCAATACATTATTTTCTTTTTTAAGCCTTTTTCTTATTTCAATTAGAAAATTGAAATAAGGAAAGATTCAATTGTCATGCTTCTTTCCTCATCTAGCTATGTAACTATTAAAAAATTTCTATTTTACCAAGCAGAATCTGTTATTTTTTATATGCTTTATATTCTGTAGTATTTTCATCTATATGTTTCTTGTTATGTAATAGGTACATTAAAGAAAACATTATGGCAGCTATATAACAATTACTGAATTCTGTAAGATCTATACTCTCTTGAAGCATGTGCTACAGCTTAAGTTTAGCATTAGAGTGTTGATTTAATAACTAGCTATTTCTACCTCGGTAATTTCAGATGTTAATTTACTTCTTTAACAATAATTGTTAAGGGATATTATTTGTATGACAGTTTATCTACTCTCTCAATTTTACTTTGTACCAATTATTTGCAGGTATCTTTCTGTTGCTGATAAATCTAGTGTCCTCTAAAATTTTCTAGCCAACAAGGTATCTCTAAAACCCCTTACCAAGCGATCCCCCTCCAAGAAAACATTTCTAGCATGTTACTGATTTTAGAATATCTATTCCTTACATCATTGGTTCCCAAACTGGGAGTGTGCCTCCCTTAGAGGGAGGGTTGAAGGCATTTCAGGGGGGCGTGAGACCAGTTGGATAATAGTAAGATACATTCTCCTTTAGGTACACAGTTTATCAATATTTGAAACTAAATTAACATCTTAGATTTTTTTTACATAGGTAATCTGACCATGATGTTCAGAAAATTTAAATGAAATGTATGGATTTAAAAAATTAATATAAGTAAAGGTTTTGTAAATTTTGTAAACTTGAAATAAAATCAACATGACAGGTTGATAAAAATAATAGTACAAAAGTGTCGCAAAATGAATGTGTGATTATACTTGCCTTTTTCAAGCAACTACTAATGCGAAAACATTCTCAGCCTCAGTTGAAATAAAAACAAAACATAGGAACAAAGTTGATGTTGCTAATGACTTGCGTTGTGCCTTTACTAAAATACAACCTCAGATAGGTATGCTAGTGAAAAAATTTAAGCTCATCCATCTCACTAACAGATTTTTCTTTTATCAGTTAAAATTTACCTTGCAAATTAAAACTTGAAATCTTTTATCATATATCTTGTGAAAGTATCTATGAATAAATAAATTGTTTTCAATATATATATATATATATATATATATATATATATATATATATATATATTCAAAAACAAGAATATTTTTTATTTATATTCAAAGCTTTTCGTTGGTAAACAATACCAACATCATCAGGAATGAAAAATACAATAAAGCAGGATATAGGCCTAAAACATATGTTACATTATAAATAGAATTGTTGCTAAATTTATACAAATTGCCAAGTTTATTTGTATAGACATTGAATATAATATCAAATTTAGAATGTATTTGTATTAGTTCTTTTATTAATTTGTTATTATTACTATATTTATATATTTCAAATGCTTCATATATATTCATTCTTAATCCTTTATTATTTTCTTTTATAGGTTTCACATTTTCAATGTTTGGAAATTGGTGCTTATTATTAATACAATGATTTGCAAAATTTGATTTATATATTTCTAGATTTATATAAGCCTTCAAATGTTCTTTATATGTTTCTTTTAATTTTTTCTTGGTTTGACCTATATAGGTTTTATTACAGTTTTCACATTCTAATTTATAAAGACCACCTTTTTCATGCATATTATTTGTTTTATTATTATTATTTATTATGTTTATTATTTTGTTATTAGTTTTGTATGCAGTTTTAATATTTGTATTTTTAAATAATTTTGTCATATTTTTTATTTCATGGCCTATAATAAAAATGAAGTCCATATTGTATTATTAATATTTTTGTAAATTAAATTATTATGTTGTTTATTAGGATTAAGATTGTTGTTAGAAATAATGTTGTTTATTAGGATTGTTAAATTAATAAAGGATTAAGAATGAATATATATGAAGCATTTGAAATATATAAATATAGTAATAATAACAAATTAATAAAAGAACAAATACAAATACATTCTAAATTTGATACTATATTCAATGTCAATAATGTTACAGCTACAAAATAAACTTGGTAATTTGTTGGCCAAGAAATGTTATTAATTTAAGGGTTTAAATAATAAACACTGTAATTAGAGTTTGTATTTCATGGATCTCTTTATGAATCAGTTATCAGTATACCAGTTATTCCACACCTTTTTTAGAAATCAGAGGGCTTAGGAAGTTGAAATTATTTATTCAAAAAATGAAATAAGTTTATTTACAGATTAAAATAAACATGTTGATTTGAAAATTTGATGGATTACTATAATCACAACTTTTTTTATATTGACAAATATGTATTTATAGTCAATATTTTTTTAATAAAATTATATCATATAGTAATAATCAATAATGTTTTTGACACATACGCTAAGTCTCACAAAATATAAGTTATTTACATCGTAAATAGTGTTATAACATTAAAAAAAAAAAAATAGAGTTCATTGTTGATTTGAGCAATATTGCTTTTTAATTTTTGCTAACCTTGGAGGGGTTGCATAGAGTTTCAAACGGGAGCTGGTGCTCACTGAGATTTATTCCGCACAAAAAACATTTAAAATTTAAACAGTTTTCATTTTTCTAATTGGGTCACTTCAAAATTAAATACTATATAAATACATTGTAAACAATTTCAGATATAATTATTGTACGATTTTAAATTTCTAAATGTCATATTTCTAAAAATATTTTGAATTGTTATAACATGTAAGCTATATATACTAGACCGATGTTTTCATTATGGGAAAGGCATTTGCATGTTATTTTTCTTTAATAAAGTAATTAAGCATCTAAACATAAAAATTATTGTATCGTAATAGTACATATAAAAATATAATATTAATTATTTAGTAAAAAAATAGTAAACATTTAGTGAAAATAAGGAATGTTTTAATTTAAATATATAACCCTACAAACTAGTGGACAAAAATATTATTGGCTTTATAACACAACAGGTTCTAGTGTAAAATAAAACTAACAAAAACTTAGTCTTTTTTGAAAAGAACAACTAATAATTGTTCATTTCTAAGCTCGCTAGTCACCACTAGTGTAGCGTCAACATGACCCACTCTCATGAGAATTATGTTTCTTCTTGCTGTTTTCCCCTGCCTTACTGGATCAGTATACCACAGCATTTTTTGGTTGTAACTAAAAAAAAATTTTCTCTCCCTTTGGTAAAACTGCACTGTAACTACTGCAGATTTTTAGTGTGATTTTCTCTATAACGTCAAAATCTGACATTTCAACAATTTGGACATTTTAGTCATTTTCAGTTTCATTGGCTTCATCGTCAGGTTCACCATCTGGCTGAGACTCGTTTTCATCAGAATCATCCAAAAGCTGTCTAAAAAATCTCTAGTAGGCCATACTTTTTGAAATTTTTTTTCTGACACTTCTACAAAATTTCTCCTTTTCAAATGGAACAACAGTAAAATGTGAAGCTTAGATACTAAGACGCCATACAACACTAACATAATAACAACAAGAACAGTAATAATTTAACTCCACAAGTCTTTTGTAATGTAAAAGGCTGTGTACGAGGAACTCCGCACAAAAGGGACAAAATCTCCTCAATCTGACAGCATGTGACAAAGAATAAATTCACACTAAAGCTACGAGGAAAAAATTAACAAAAATTGGTTAGGCTGTTTTCTATAATGCATCTTGTGGAGTAACGAGCTGGAAATAAACTTCTGGCAACTGGAAAGATGTTTTCTTAACAAATAATAATATGCATGGAAAAAAACTCCGCATGTGCCCTTTTGAAGGTTTTAATAATCATATGCCTCTTAATGAATTAATAAAATAATGGATTTAAAAGTAGTTATTGTGTAACTGGGTGAATACTTTTGACTTACTTGCTAATGTGTTTAGAAAACCATTGTTTCATTAACAAACCCTAAACTAAATCACTCCGTTACAGAATAATTACTTATAATTTAATTAGTGAATTCAAAGTGATTACTATATGCAACTTTAAAATAATGGGTTTTTCCATCGGAGATAATTTTATCTTTTTGTAAAAGAGATGGATGATTTGATATATCTAGAGAAAAAAATATACAGTACTTAACATATTACATATGTAAGAAAAGTTATTTTATTTTTAATTTAATCACTATCTGAATTAATTTTAAGTCAGATTTTTTTAAATTGAGTTGTATATTTTACTTTAAGCTAATGTTATAAAGTAATAATAGTTTTAAAGTAATTATTTAAAAATAATAAAACAAGAATGCATTTTATTTGCAGTGGTATTGAGAAATCCAGAAACTGCAGAAAAGTTTGATGAAAACTTTGAAAAATATGCACCTGTAGAATTTATGTATGAAAGAACAGGACCGACATCAGAAAAAATCAGCAGAGCCATTAGAAGCTTCTTCTTTGGAGATAGGCCCATTGACAATAGTACTCAAAAAGAACTGGGACAAGTAAATATTTATTAACCTACTTTAACATCGTCCGCAATGTTTAGCAAGTCTTTTATGTTAAAACTTTGAAGTCTAAAGACTAGAACGAAGCTAAAATTAAAGTAAATTTTAAAAACTCACTGAAACAAAACATTTTTAGCTGTACATTATCATAAGTTTGACTGCTTAGTTTAGTCAAAAACATTTTGTCTGGGGAAATATTTTGAAACTTGTCTTATAAGTTCAAGCAAGTAGTGAAAATACGAAGTTGAACTTGGAAATTTTAAAAATCTAGTTTTGTGTGAAATGTAATATGTTTTAAGTAATGACAAATATTTTAAATGTAAAAAAATTAAAGTTAAAACAATAATTATTAAACCTGCAACTTTTTGTTTACATATTATATTATATAGTTCTTTTCATTTGTTGATTCCATCTTCGCGTGAGATACTAGTAATCACTTACACTTTTAAAAATGTTTTAAACTTGCCTAAAGTAGCACTTACTTTGCTTGTTGAGGACGGCCGTTTCGGGAGATGTGTCCCTTTGTCAACTCAGACCGTAACTGATCTCATGGTTTACGTAGATTAGGGTGGGGGTAGGATATTTTGGTGGTGTGGGTGTATTTTGTATGTATTAGGAGTTATGATGTCAAAAAGTATGTGTGAGTTGTAATGTAATTGTGTATTGAGTATGTGTGTAGGGTGTAGTTTGAAGTGCCTATATATTTCGTATTGTTCGGTTGTGTAGCGTTGGTTATTTCTGTGTTGTTTATGAAGAATTTGTAGGTTAGATATTATGTCTATGTAGTCATGTTTTGTGGAGTTGAAATGATCGGCGAAGTTTGATTGGTAGTTATTGTTTTTTAGTGCTTTTATATGTTCTTGGTAACGTGTGTAGAATGACCTCCCTGTCTGGCCTATGTAAAAACTGGGGCATGAACTGCAAGTTAGTTTGTAAACTCCAGTGGTGTTGTAAATGTGGTTGATTTTGCTGTTGGGTTTAAATTGTTTGTTGAGAGTGTTGTGTGTGGAGTAAGCTATTTTGTAGTTGTATTTTCATAATGTGTTGGTTAGATTGTGGGTTTTGGATGATCTGTATGGTATTGATAAGTATTTTATGGGATTGTCATCTTGTGTGTTTGTATTTGGGTTATTATGTTTATTTTTTAGGCGGTTGTATAATTTGTCAATCATTGTTGGGTTGTATCCGTTTGTTTGTGCTATATATTTTATGGTGTTTAACTCCTGGTAGTGTTCATCTTTGTCCAGTGGTGTTTTAAGGAGGCGATATATCATAGTGTTGTAAGCAGCTAGTTTATGTTGTTGCGGGTGGTTTGAGGAACTGTGTATGGTCGTATTGGTGCTGGTGGGTTTTCGGTATATGTTGAATTTATGTGTTTGTTTGTCTGTTCGTTTAATTGTGAGGTCTAAGAAGTTGAGGGAGTTTTGTTGTTCTGTTTCGATGGTGTATGTTAGTTTAGGGTGTATGGAATTTAGGTGTTTTAGAAATATGTGTGCTCTGCGTGTGTTGCCCTTATATAATGTTATGATGTCGTCGACATATCTGTATGTAAGTATACAGTAGTATACATACATATTATCTGAAATATTTTTACAACAATTAGATAATAAAATATATGAAATTATAAAAATATATGATAAAAATGGTTATTGGGTTCGCTATGTAGACGATGGAATGTATATATCAAACAATAATAATATAAATTTAACAAATATTTTGGATAAAATAAATAAAATTATTAATAAAATCAAATTTACTTATGAAATTGAAACAAATAACAAAATAAATTTTCTAGATTTAACAATTATAAGAAATAATGAAAAATTTGAATATATGATATACCGTAAACCAACTTTGACAAACCAAATTATATCAAATAATTCTAATCATCCATATAATCAAAAAATGGCTGCTTTATATAACTTATTATATAGAATGCATAAAATACCCATGAATGAAGAAAATAAAACAAGAGAAAAAACATAATTTATCAAATTGCATTAGAAAACGGTTATAAAAAGAAAACTGTTGACAAACTTAATTATAATATTTTTAATAAACAAAATAATAATTTAATTTGCAATAATAATAATACAATATGTACTTCATTTTTATTTATAGGCCATGAAATAAAAAATATCACCAAATTATTTAAAAATACAAATATCAAAATTGCATACAAAACTAATAACAAAATAATAAACATAATAAATAACAATAATAAAACAATTAATATGCATGAAAAAGGTGGTGTTTATAAATTAGAATGCGAAAATTGTAATAAAGCTTATATAGGTCAAACCAAGAAAAAATTAAAAGAAAGATATAAAGTACATTTAAATGCCTAAATTAATCCAGAAATCAAATTTCGCAAATCATTGTATTAATAATAAGCACCAATTTCCAAATATAGAAAATATGAGACTTATAAAAGAAATTAATAAGGGATTAAGAATGAATATATATGAAGCATTCGAAATATATAAACACAATAATAATAACAAATTAATAAAAGAACAAATACAAATACATTCTAAATTGGATACTATATTCAATGTCTATAATGTTACAGCAACAAAATAAATTTGGCAATTTGTGTAAATTTAGCAACAATTCTATTTCTAATTAAACATATGTTTTAGGCCTATAGCTTACATTATTGTAATTTTCATTCCTGATGATGTTGGTACTGTTTGCCAACGAATAGCTTTGGATATAAAATAATTGTTAGGTCTAGATAGTTTATTTTATTGTTTATTTCTTCCTTCATGGTGAATTGTGTGTTAGGGTGTAAGTTATTGATTTCATTTAGGATGATATTATTATTTATTGCTTTATTTTGTGAGATGTATAACCCATCGTCAACATATCATATCCAATGTCCATTGGGGTCGTGTGTTTTTATGGTTTGTGTGATTAGTTCGTCTTATTTTAAATATATACAAACTATCTAGACCTAACAATAACCAGAAATACAAGTAACATTGAATACTCAATTTATAGGAAACCCACACAAACCATTAATACAATACCAAACCACTCCAACCATCCCATACAGAATGCTAAAAATACCTTTAAATAATGAAGAAAAAACCAAAGAAAAACAAATAATATATCAAATAGCCCAAAAAAATGTATACAATAAAAAAAAAACTATAATAATTTAAAATACTAAATAAATTAAAACAACCTAAAATCGAACCAAAAACAACAAAGTGCGCTACATTAACATACACAGGATACAACATAAAAGGAATAACTAAAACACTAAAAAATAATAATATTAACATAGCTTACAAAAACACAGGAAACATAATCAATAAAATAAACCAACCAGAAAAAATATGTCCCACACTTAATAACAGAATATACAAAATCGAATGCCCAGACTATAATAAAATATACATAGGCCAAACAAAAAAGAAATTAAAAGACAGATATCAAGAACACCTCAATGCATACATCAAACCTGAAATTTATAACTCTAACTTAGCTACACACGCCATCAAAAATAAACACACATTCCCCACATTAAAAAACGTACACCTAATAAAAAAAGTACAGAAAGGCCTCAAAATGACAATCTGGGAACAACTACAAACTTATAAACATAAAAATAATATCATTAACGAGCAAATACAAATAAATCAAAAAACGATAAATTATTCAATCTAATAGAGAATATTAACCCCCAAACAAACTTAAAAGACGCGCACAGTGCAGCGAATCCGAAAATAGAACATAACGGTACACCACGGACAACGGGAATTCCACGCAGCTCACAGTCTACTACAACCCCGCTCACTATGCCCGATGATGATGACAAAGCTAGTCATTAAAAGTTAACTCGCCTAATTACCAAGTAAGATTCTTGTTTAAGTACATATAGTGAAAGTGATATATATATATATATATATATATATATATATATATATATATATATATGTGTATATATATACCTTGATATTTTACGTTGTCCATTATTTTTCCGTTGCACTGACTTTATGAAGTCAATATATTACTATTGTAGATACTTTTATTCAAGTGCAATTATTTTTACCTTATGTGATGAGGCACCTTTCGCTCACTTGGCCATTGTCGAATCAGTCACAGTGAAAGGTCACTCATCACATAAGGTAAAAATAATTGCACCTAGTGGTGGAATAATTGTTTACAATTAACAAAATTACTTATATATATATGTGTGTGTGTGTGTGTGTGTGTGTGTGTATGTATATGTATATGTGTGTGTGTGTGTGTATGTATGTATATATATATATATATATATATATATTATGAAAATAACTACATAAAAAATTTAACTTGGCTTAATTCACAAGGGGCACATAGACATAATTAAAGTGACAATCTTTATAATAAATCAAAGTTAGTCCTACTTCACGCAACTTTACATATTTTAAATGCATATACTAGTAGCTAGATTATATGAAGAAAACAAAGAATGAAGAATTATAATAATCTTTACCCTATTCTAGGTATATGCTGATACAAGGGTAATATTTAATCAAGTGCAAGCTTCCCAACTTGTTGCAAAGAAGAGTTCAGCCCCTGTTTACTTCTACATGTTTAACTACATTGGTAGATACAGCCACAGATATATACCTGGCACTAAAACTCCAGCTGGTAATGTATAACCTTTGTTCAGATTTAAATATAATTTGATGGTAACTAAATAATATTAAACTAATATTTACTCCAAGTTCTTATTCATGTTATCACTGGACACAAGCTAAAATTAACATAACCTTGAATTCGTAAATTTAGGCTATATATAAAATTTAAATTCATACAATTCTTCAAAGTCTAACTAAAGTTTAAACATCAATCCTTATCTAAATAGATTAAATTAAGAATTTATAACTTGCAGTTTTTGTGTTGTACATGTTGAGGTTTTTAAAGCAAGATGGTATTTATGGTATCAATTTGCAAAAAACCACTACTTACTGATATTACTCAGCAGTTGTGTAATATTTTTTGTCTTGCCTGTAACCTCATCATTAAACAATGCACTGATCTAGTGGGAAACACATCTGCTGAAAAATATCTGTAAGTAGTGATTTTTTCCAAGCGATATCAGTAAATATAAGGATTTATATATCTATAACTAAATTTACACATAAAATGTATTTTAAACTATGCTGTAATACCTTTTGCACAGGTGTTAGCCATCATGATGAGCTTATTTATCTGTTTTATATCTCTCGGTTTTTTCCTGAGTTTAACACAACTGACCCTGAAGCTAAGGTTGTGAGAACAATGACTTCAATATGGACCAATTTTGCTGAAACAGGGTGAGAAATTATTAATTTCCAAAAGTTTAATTTTTAGAATATAATACCTAAAGAAAAGGTTTGATGTAAAAATTAGACATTTTTATCTTATGTTGCTACAGATTCGCATATGAAGTTGAAATCCATTATATTGTTTTCACCTCATTATATTCTAGTTACACCACTTTAATATAGCCACTTTTGGAGCTCAAAATACTGAAAAAAATCAATAATTAAAGACAGTATATATGGTAAAATCAAAGAACAAAGTTAAAGATTTGAAATGAAATACTTGCAAAAGATTCTGAAACTGTTTTTCTGTTGAAAAGTACTCTTTATCATTTCAATGTCATCAAGTATGTTCTATTATTGGTCAACTTCTGCAGCAATATAAAAATATAATGGAATTTTATATTATGTTATAATAATAATATTATGCCTACTAATAAGAACTCTCTAGAGACTTATAGACCTCTTATTCCATTATCATTCTGATAGTACTATTTAGAGGGTAATAATATTATGCCTACTAATAAGAAGTCTCTAGAGACTTATAGACCTCTTATTCCATTATCATTCTGATAGTACTATTTAGAGGGTAATAATATTATGGCTACTAATAAGAACTCTCTAGAGACTTATAGACCTCTTATTCCATTATCATTCTGATAGTACTATTTAGAGAGTAATATATTATGCCTACTAATAAGAACTCTCTAGAGACTTATAGACCTCTTATTCCATTATCATTCTGATAGTACTATTTAGAGGGTAATATATTATGCCTACTAATAAGAACTCTCTAGAGACTTATAGACCTCTTATTCCATTATCATTCTGATAGTACTATTTAGAGGGTAATATATTATGCCTACTAATAAGAACTCTCTAGAGACTTATAGACCTCTTATTCCATTATCATTCTGATAGTACTATTTAGAGGGTAATATATTATGCCTACTAATAAGAACTCTCTAGAGACTTATAGACCTCTTATTCCATTATCATTCTGATAGTACTATTTAGAGAGTAATATATTATGCCTACTAATAAGAACTCTCTAGAGACTTATAGACCTCTTATTCCATTATCATTCTGATAGTACTATTTAGAGGGTAATATATTATGGCTACTAATAAGAACTCTCTAGAGACTTATAGACCTCTTATTCCATTATCATTCTGATAGTACTATTTAGAGGGTAATATATTATGGCTACTAATAAGAACTCTCTAGAGACTTATAGACCTCTTATTCCATTATCATTCTGATAGTACTATTTAGAGGGTAATATATTATGGCTACTAATAAGAAGTCTCTAGAGACTTATAGACCTCTTATTCCATTATCATTCTAATAGTACTATTTAGAGGGTAATATATTATGGCTACTAATAAGAACTCTCTAGAGACTTATAGACCTCTTATTCCATTATCATTCTGATAGTATTATTTAGAGGGTAATATATTATGGCTACTAATAAGAACTCTCTAGAGACTTATAGACCTCTTATTCCATTATCATTCTGATAGTATTATTTAGAGGGTAATATATTATGGCTACTAATAAGAACTCTCTAGAGACTTATAGACCTCTTATTCCATTATCATTCTGATAGTACTATTTAGAGGGTAATATATTATGGCTACTAATAAGAAGTCTCTAGAGACTTATAGACCTCTTATTCCATTATCATTCTGATAGTACTATTTAGAGGGTAATATATTATGGCTACTAATAAGAAGTCTCTAGAGACTTATAGACCTCTTATTCCATTATCATTCTGATAGTATTATTTAGAGGGTAATATATTATGCCTACTAATAAGAAGTCTCTAGAGACTTATAGACCTCTTATTCCATTATCATTCTGATAGTATTATTTAGAGGGTAATATATTATGGCTACTAATAAGAAGTCTCTAGAGACTTATAGACCTCTTATTCCATTATCATTCTGATAGTATTATTTAGAGGGTAATATATTATGGCTACTAATAAGAAGTCTCTAGAGACTTATAGACCTCTTATTCCATTATCATTCTGATAGTATTATTTAGAGGGTAATATATTATGGCTACTAATAAGAAGTCTCTAGAGACTTATAGACCTCTTATTCCATTATCATTCTGATAGTATTATTTAGAGGGTAATATATTATGCCTACTAATAAGAAGTCTCTAGAGACTTATAGACCTCTTATTCCATTATCATTCTGATAGTATTATTTAGAGGGTAATATATTATGGCTACTAATAAGAAGTCTCTAGAGACTTATAGACCTCTTATTCCATTATCATTCTGATAGTATTATTTAGAGGGTAATATATTATGGGTACTAATAAGAAGTCTCTAGAGACTTATAGACCTCTTATTCCATTATCATTCTGATAGTATTATTTAGAGGGTAATATATTATGGCTACTAACAAGAACTCTCTAGAGACTTATAGACCTCTTATTCCATTATCATTCTGATAGTACTATTTAGAGGGTAATATATTATGGCTACTAATAAGAACTCTCTAGAGACTTATAGACCTCTTATTCCATTATCATTCTGATAGTATTATTTAGAGGGTAATATATTATGGCTACTAATAAGAAGTCTCTAGAGACTTATAGACCTCTTATTCCATTATCATTCTGATAGTATTATTTAGAGGGTAATATATTATGGCTACTAATAAGAAGTCTCTAGAGACTTATAGACCTCTTATTCCATTATCATTCTGATAGTATTATTTAGAGGGTAATATATTATGGCTACTAACAAGAACTCTCTAGAGACTTATAGACCTCTTATTCCATTATCATTCTGATAGTATTATTTAGAGGGTAATATATTATGGGTACTAATAAGAAGTCTCTAGAGACTTATAGACCTCTTATTCCATTATCATTCTGATAGTATTATTTAGAGGGTAATATATTATGGCTACTAACAAGAACTCTCTAGAGACTTATAGACCTCTTATTCCATTATCATTCTGATAGTACTATTTAGAGGGTAATATATTATGGCTACTAATAAGAACTCTCTAGAGACTTATAGACCTCTTATTCCATTATCATTCTGATAGTATTATTTAGAGGGTAATATATTATGGCTACTAATAAGAAGTCTCTAGAGACTTATAGACCTCTTATTCCATTATCATTCTGATAGTATTATTTAGAGGGTAATATATTATGGCTACTAATAAGAAGTCTCTAGAGACTTATAGACCTCTTATTCCATTATCATTCTGATAGTATTATTTAGAGGGTAATATATTATGGCTACTAACAAGAACTCTCTAGAGACTTATAGACCTCTTATTCCATTATCATTCTGATAGTATTATTTAGAGGGTAATATATTATGGCTACTAATAAGAACTCTCTAGAGACTTATAGACCTCTTATTCCATTATCATTCTGATAGTATTATTTAGAGGGTAATATATTATGGCTACTAACAAGAACTCTCTAGAGACTTATAGACCTCTTATTCCATTATCATTCTGATAGTACTATTTAGAGGGTAATATATTATGGCTACTAATAAGAACTCTCTAGAGACTTATAGACCTCTTATTCCATTATCATTCTGATAGTATTATTTAGAGGGTAATATATTTTGTTATTGATCTTATTCTTATTATTATTTGAAGAGATTTTAAATATAACTGAAGTGGTGTAGGTAATCCAAAATCTGTAGGAAAATTTTTATGTTTAAATTGTGACATAGTTTTAAAATAAACTGCAATTAAAATTACTTTTCCTCCAAGGTTTATACAACTATATAATAGTAACCAGGGGCGTACCCAGAGAGCACAGGGGGCACCTGTCCCCTCCAAACCAAATAATTTTAGTAGAAAAATATTAGCCTATAAAACAGCGCTAGGTTTTTAGCAAAAAGCTTCCCAAAGACCCAAAAACTGTATAATTTCAAGTGCCAAAATAGCATAAAATATGATTTCTAGTGATAAAAATGTCCAAAATTTCTCCAGGAGAGTTCCACTCCCCTGACCCACCAGGTTAGTCCCCCTCCCCAAAAAATATTTCTGGCTTTGCCACTGATAGTAATTAAATGTTTTTAATATGATAGCTGAAGTCAGTGCTGGGTAATATATATTCTGAGCATGATTACAAATCTCATGAATGTTTACAAAAGTTTTTAATAAATTTAATTTTTTTTAATACACTTGGAATTTGACATTGGGCAATTGAAATCAAAATACTTATCTGAATCATGGCTGAAACCAGAGTTTATAGATTGAAAAAAAAAATTATTTCTAATTGAGAAGAACGAATTTCACAATTAGGTATGGTTTTTAATATAAGAAACGTATTTAAACTTATCCAAATTTGATTAATAGGTTCACACTATACTGATTATACTAGAACACTAATAGCACAGAACTATGAATGTAACAGGTCTGTATAAACTGTACAATACTGCTAAAACCTTGATCAACACAAATATCCACCCTAAACTACTAATATTTTAATGGTAAATATTAATACAATCTCACCCTTCTATCTTTTAGCTTTGCAAATTTACCAATTACCTCTCTAGATTATAGGATGGCCATAAATTTAGTTTCAATAGAAATAATTTCTATTTTTCCTAATTTGGTTTGACCTAAAAAGCTTGTCAAAAGTATTAATAATTACAATTACGAAAAACATTTTTTCCACTGGCTACCGAAATGGGAAGTATTAATAAATTCTTAGATCCTTAGTAGTGTTAGGGTATAAAGACATTGGTGTTATTCATACATAAGTAATTTGAAATGCCCAAAGCGCTTATGAGCGTTTATGAAATGAGTGTTTTCAAAGTTTTTACAATGCACAAAATGACAAGGACTGGTTCCTTTTAGTTACTTTCCAAACCATATATTTTGTAGAGATTACATCTGATTTCCAATCACATAGTTTTTCCCTTATAACATTTGTGGTCATGAGATAAAGTCATAATGCAACACCGATACTGAAAATATCTAATTGTAAATTAGCATAGAAAGTAGAAGATTTTTGTAAATATTTAGTACAAAATAACTCTAGCTGTTGTAAAGAAAGGGCTAGTTGTGCTAAAAAAAGTGAGTTAGTAGAGACGGACAGTAGCGGAATCTAATACCTAAAGGTTAAAGAGTTTATGAAATGCAGTTAAAGTTTAGATCAATTTAAAACATTTCGTACATATTCTGAAGTTTTATAACAAAATCGTCTTCAAAGGAAATTATAGCTTCTGAAGAGTTGTAATGTTACATATCTAAGTAAGAAAAATTCCCTATATGCAAAAATCTTCCAGCATTTTAGTTTTAAAATATTTTACACAATGTGTAGATGTTTGCTACAAGATTCAATCGACCATTGAAAAATTTATGGTCAAAGCCAAAACTTATTAGAAAAGATTAACTTTGAAATTTTGCTCTTGTAGTGCAAAGTTCATCTAGCGCTTTCACTATAAATTTATCAATCGTATTCTGAAGTTATCTGCAAAAACATTTCTTAGCCCCTGACTAGAGCCGCCTGACGCTACTGGGTTCAGCATCATAGCTCACCACTACCCTGACTGAAGTAATATAATTTGAAATTACTTTGTGACCATTTCAGTGAGGTCAATGTACATGAGCCTAGTTAGTTGTTAACCTTGTGTTGTAACCAGCAGCAGCTGTGCTGGCACTGAGCCAAACTAAGATTTTTGGGGTGAGGAGTGGAATTAAAAGATTTTTAGTTCAACTTTCTAATAATAAGTTTAGTTTCAATAGCAGATTTATCTTTATAGAAGCACAGAAATAGTATAAAATACTGGTTTTATTTTTAAGGAGAACTTTCATGCTCTACTTATGATGTAACCAACATTATAATTTATTAGGCACTTTTAAATTTCTCAACTAACCTAAATCATTCATATTTATTGACCAACATAAGGCAATTATTTCATAAAACAGTATTATATTAAATACAATATTATATACACAATCTCATCTTATATACTCGGGTATATATATATATATATATATATATATATATATATATATATATATAGATTTTTTGGACTAGGAGACTGACAGACTTACTTTGGTAAGAGTCCACTCTGTAGTCTTGAAATAGAAACACATAAAAGCACTTGAACAATATATTTCAACCACACAGTGATCTTTGTCAATCAAAGAGAAAACACCAAAAGAAATATGAGAGAATGAAATAAAATCTATATACATATATAATATGTTTTCTTGTATATTAATAAAAAAACAACTGAGGTTATTCAAATACAAGAGTTTTTTATTCATTTTTATTTAAAGCTTTTCCTTGATGAACAGTACCAACATCATCAGGAATGATTCTAATAATGTTCATAAACATTCATTCCTGATGATGTTGGTACTGTTTATCAATGAAAAGCTTTGAATAAAAATTAATAAAACATTGTTGTATTTTAATAACCTCAGTAGTTATTTTTGATATATATATATATATATATATATATATATATATATATATATATATATATATATACAGGGGAGAGAGAGAGAGAGAGAGAGAGAGAGAGAGAGAGAAGGGGGGCACACAGAAATTTAAGTTGAAAAACTTTAGTGTAATTAGACTAGTTGGAACTTTAGTTTAGCTCTTTTATTAGAAACATGTTTTTACCCCAAGAGTTATACTAACTTTTAAAGCACAACTTTGGCATGAGGTTTGAAAGTAACATCAGATATAACTAAATATAACAATTGTATAATTTAGACACAACATTGTTATTGCCAATATACTTCTCCTTGGGAAGCAATATTCTTCTTCAAGGCGATACGACTAATTTTGCTCCCTTAGTAAAAAAAATAGCTATTGTTTTGCTCTGTCCTATACTACTCTTATAATTTTATCAACGTTTTTGTTTCAGAATTCCAGAACTACCTGAAACACACCTCAAGTGGACACCTCTATCTGAAAATCATATTCAATATTTGAACATAACTGATGGACTTGCTATTACACCTGGGGTTCCATATCCAGAGAGAATGGCATTCTGGGAAACTCAGTTTCCTCTGTCTGGCCCAAGACCACAGTATTTTTAACTCTCACTAACACTCTTTAAGACTTTGTAATTTAATAAATTCTGATAATTACAAAATAATTATTTTAAAAAATTAAAGGTATAAATAAATTTTAATTGTGTATTATGTTTTTAAATTTTATTTACACATTTTTTTCATCCTTTCCACAAATAAAGTCATACCTTTATTTTGTAGCTTTCTACTTTATACAGAGAAAAATCTGGTTGAATAAAGCTTAAAATTAACCTATAGAGTTTAGATTCAAACCTTACCAATTGTTACTTACTCAATTCCTTATATTAGCTCACACTCTCCTTATATATATATCTTTTTCTAATTTTCAATTGGTTATAAAATATGTTTTATTTATCCACTCAAGTTCAAATATATTTTAAACTTGTAGTGGATGACATTTGGTGTTAATACAATTAAATATTTTATCATCAATTAAATTTATTAATTAATTAATTTTAGTTTCATATGGGAGAAAACCCTTTTACAAAAGGGGCAAGGTATGCAATATAGTTATTTCCTCTCATCTTGTTTAAAATAAGTGATACCATATGATTTCATAAAACAGCTGATTCTGTGTTATAGGTAATGTGGTAGAGCAGGTGTTTTAACATGAGTTATGTTACTTTATTTATATTTATTGTAATTATTTACTAATAAGTAACTAAAATAAAAATTCTCTTTGATGACCTGAGGAGAAGTTGACTTTAAAAATTGTTGTTTCTCCAACAAAAAAACTTTTAGAACCATATTAATTTCTCAAAGTCAGATTTAATCTGCACAAAAACCCTTGTATTACCAAACCTGAAAGTTCATGTCTAACTCCAACTCTCATTAAGATATGACTGATCCAAGTAAAAATCACCTTTATGAAGTCAACAACGACCTCAACAGTAAAACTATTCAATAGTAAAAATTATTTTTTCACCCACTATCATATTATTTGTCTTATGATTAATAGATTTAAATGATAAAATATTTTCTGATTGTGGGTAAGTTTTGACTTTTTGTGCCACGGCAAATGTATTGAGTATTTTTTATGCTTATTAGAAAGTATATAAAAATATCTCTTTGTAAGCCAAACCATTGCTCAAAAGTTACAGTATAAAGCTGTAACTTTTTAAAAAATATATTTAAAAAAATTATTTTGAAATCGCTATGTGTATTTATTTCACATCATTGTTGCAAAGAGTCCAAAGAAGAATTATTTTCTAACATCTTTTAGTGAAAACGTTTATAAAAAAAATAATATAATTTTTTTTAAACTTAATTCCTACTTAAATCAACAAAAAAAAATTTATTTTAGTTTCTTTTTATTTTATAATTACAAATAGTATAAATATGTATATACATATGTCAGTATAACAATATTAAGTGGCAAAATAGCTATCGAATTTCCTTGCAATTTTCCATTTTCCTTTCTATGTATGGTGTTGGACTATTATTTTTGTTTGTAATTATTTATACACCTTCTTTTTTGTGTTGCTTGCATTGTGTTTTAGTTGCTTTTCCCATTGTCCGTCTGTGAAGTAAGGTTTGATACATACATCGAATCCATTTGTCTGTTTATTTTATTTTTTTCATTCATTTCTAATTCTAGAGAACTATTTATGATGTTGTGTGGTAACCATGGCAACAATTTAATGTTGAGCAATGGAGGTTACAACAACCAGATAGGGGCAAAAAAAAAATTCATATAGATCTTTGAGGAGTATATTTCTAGCTCAGTGCCAAGGCGCTAGTCTTCGTACATGAAGATAGTCAGTTCGAATCTGAGCTAGACCCCCCCCCATTTTTATAATGTAATTATTTTTGTAATGTAATTATTGGATAAATATTTGAAAAAACTGTATTATCTTCAATTGCCATCCACTATGGGTTAAAAGAAATGTATTTGAAATTGACTGGATTAATAAAACGTATTTTATTAATGATTGAAAATTTTTACAAGATATGTATCAGGAGAGTGTGAGCTAATAGAAGGAATTGAATAAATGAATCTGCACTGAAAAATTGTAACAATAAACATATAATATCTGCCCTACTTTATTAATATTTATATAAGAAGACAATTTTTTGAAGAAAGTTATATATGTAGTGTGTATGTGTTATATCATAAAATCATAAAAAATGGTAAAGACAGGAACTGAAGCAATTGCCATGACACTTCCACAATAACATCTGGTCTGTTGAGTGCTCTAATGCTTTAACCTAGATGACAAGCTTAATAATACCTCGACAATTATGGAGAAAGTGGACTGCCTCATTGCTTTGCTATTCTAAACCTTCAGACACACCTCCTTCTGTCAACAATGTGATTATTTCATAAATACTGCTTGCTTTCTGGCTTTACTCCTAGGCTCATTTATAGTGATAATTTAGACCTTTGTTTATTAACATTCAAGAAACACACACACAAAGGGAAGAAAGAGAAAATATTATGAAAACTGTTTGGAGAGTAACATTGTTAACACAAGTTTAGTTTTTAACTCAGGAATGAAATAACCTGTTATAAATTTATTATAAAAAATAATTTAATAACAGTTGTAACAATCAATGCCACACCATCACAATATTTCACAGAGTGAACAAATTCTTATCACCCTGGTATAGAGTAAGTCTACATCAGTTATACAACACCTCAGATAATATTATGTGTCCTCATAACCCATCTCAAGGGTTCATTTAAGTCTTAGCTCCATCTTTTCTTAGGCAATAATAGTACAACATATCTTAAACAAGCACACACACTTCAAAATCTAGCACCCTTTTCCAGTGCATAGTACACAGAAAGCCTATCCTACACCCCTCCACACGCATAAATTACATCTCAGTATCCTTGATCAGTGCCAGAAGCAGGTTAGGCTTGAAATGAGTAATTAAATAATTGATAAAAGTCTTTGTAAAGTTTAAAAATCTTGTGAACACACATGTTGAACTACTACTGTATTGGAACATGTATGATAACTTATTAATTTTTTTAAAAAATGTTCAAGGGCATAGTATTGACTTGCTAGTGGGCAGCAGTGACACCTAAAAACTTGCTAGTGGGCAGCAGTGACACCTACAAACTTGCTAGTGGGCACCAGTGGCCCATACATAAAAACAATTAAAATGGAATACTTAGAGTTTTAAAAACTATTTTGATGTTTGAAAAATTACTAGAATTATGACTGACATGGAAGGGGGTATTCTGCCTGGAGATCAAGCAGGTCAGAATAATCTGAATTTTTTCCAGTGCAAATGAAATACCAAATCTATTTAGCAAAATTGTTGAAGCTTCTCCAATATTTTAAGGACAACAGATAATTATTTTATCCTATTGCCATGTCCTGACTGGCAGGCAGTGGACTTTGTTAAGGGGGGGCAAGGGCATGAACAACAGGGGGGCATCAACTAGGTTGTAATATTCCCCCAAATCAGTCAAGTTACTTCAAAGCATCCTACTTAGTTTTACTTTAGGGCTCAAACTCAACAACTGTGAATTATCAAGGAAAATCCTAAAGCTTTTTATTATTGATGCATTTAAATGTTATTAACATTTTAATTTACTAACTATCTAATGCTCCTAATAAAAACTAAATACTGTATTAATAATGCTTATTTATTGGTAAATCTTGATAGTTAAATTTATAGACGGCACATGCGCACTATACGTTTCCTAATGAAGGATGATAGGCATAACTCCTGTTTCTTTATACGGATGGCCACCCCTCTTGGCTCCTCCCTTCGATACCCCACTGTATTACACCTGCCTAATCAATCCACAAAGTGCAATAAATGAGTTTTCCCCTTCAATGTATCTTATTGTATTTTATAATTCCTCAATCGCAGATATGCCGTTTGAGTCCTCGCCCTAACGAACATTTCAAAGCCAAGAAATCAGTCAAAACCTATATACGTAAAATATTAATTGGCTGTCTATTACAAAGCCTAACAGAAAACAATAAAAAATAATGTAGGCTTACTATAGTAATTATTCCTATGCACAAACACACTTTGCAATAGGGAAATGACCTTTCCTCACATACTCTAATTGTCAACGGATTAATAATGTGTCATAGTTTACAGAGTGAATAAGTTGGGCCAACATTCCTGAGTCAGCGAACGTGCATGTTTTGGGGACGGTCTTTTGCTTCCTCTACTCTTCCCCTCGCCCTTCGAGGTCACACGCCAACTTACGACTGTACAGCTATATTTTCTACTAATTACACCGCGGAGTGGGAAAAATAATAAAGAAGATCGTGGGATGGACGTAAAAAGTAGGAATTACGATGAGGAGTATTCCCTTAAAGGGAAATGGAGGTTTGTGTGAGTAGGCTTGTTTACACTATAATGCTTAAATGTAACAAAACGATACCTATTTCAATCTATAATTGCCACTCTCTCCGTTCGATGCAAGTTCTATTTCCGAAGCTTTCCGATCTCTCACGAACGTTTTCGAATTTGAACAGCGTCCCGAGAAGTGACTCAAAGCAGTATATCGTTGTGGGGCAAATGTTTGTAGAGTTGTAAACAAAATAGGAATATCTTGCACGTGATTTATATCGTTAAAAAGTACGTTAAAAATCATGTCTCTCGTCGCTTGCATTAGGCCTATATAGTAGGAATGCGTTCCAAGTTGGGCGTAGAAAAGTCCAGAGTACGCTACCTTTAGTTCGAAATGTCACTTGAGCGATCTAAAGGAGCCACAACTGTTGGTGATTTCCTGTATGTATCGTGCAAATATGTTTGCATGGACGAGATGTGCAAGAACGATAAAAGAGAGCACGAGGCAACCTTTTGAAGGTCTAAAACAGACAGTCAGATACGATGACCATAATTTGCATTCCCATACACTCTCTTTATACTTATAACGCATTTAAATTAGAAACAGATTTAATTTACTTACTTTGTAAATTTTAAAATAACGTAAAATTGCATTAAATTTTTAAAACGTTTTCATTGGGGATGAGAGTATTAGCTCCCAGTTCCTCAAGGGATGTCCCCTCCTGAAGGAATTTTTGAATTCTGAGTGTTTCTACATTTTTACATAGTATTAGGTCTAATTTATATGTTAATATATAAACTAGAGTAGCAGGTAAGCTTAGTAGCCTAAATGAAGCTACGGTTCCGAAACGCGTCAGCACAGTCCGTTGCTGTAGTTTTGTTTACTTAGATGTAAATAACTATTTACGAATAATATTTATAAAGGTATATATACTACATAAGTTATACTACTCAATTTGAATACAATAACAAGTAATATAAAAAAAAAATTATAGTCAATTCGTACTTGAGTCCACTAACAATTTTATTTTAGTTCCTTTTTATTTTATAATTACAATTTATTTATATATATGTCAGAATAACAATATAAAGTGACAAAATAGAAAGCGAATTTCCTTGTAATTTTCTATTTTCGTTTCTATGTATGGTTTTGAACTATTATTTTTGTTTGTTACTATTTATAGACTTTCTTTTTTTCATCGCTTGCTTTGTGTTGTAGTTTCTTTTCGCTTTCCTTTCGCATTGTCCGTTTGTGAAGTAAGGTTCTACACCATTAATCCAGTTTGTTTATTTTATTCTTTTCATTCATTTTTAATCCTAGAGCATTATTAATTCTGTGGTAGCCATGGTAACAATTTAAGGTTGTACAATGTTGGTTTCTACGACAACCAGACGGGGCAAAAGAAAAATTCATATACATCTTTGAGAAATATATCTTTCCCATCTAGCTATGAGAAAGTTGGCTCGTTGCCAAAGTATTAAACTTCAAACATGAAGGTACTCAGTTCGAATCCAACCTATATATCCCTCAAATTTTTATAATTTAATTATTGAATAAATGTTTTAAAAAACTGTATTAGCATCAATAGCCATTCACTATAGGTTTTAAAAAACTGTATTTGAACGTGATTGGATGAATAAAAACGTATTTTATTATTGATTAAAAATCTGTACAAGATATATATATATATATATATATATATATATATATATATATATATATATATATATATATATATATATTATAATAAAGATGATTATTTTTTCTTGATTTGTTATAATTATTAAATAACTTCAAAAAGTTCATAATCAAGATATATTTTATTCAACATTTACAATTATGCTGAAGCTTTTCGCCGGTGTATAGTTCCAGCATTCTCAAAGACTACTCTTAGTCTTAGACTACTCTTATATATATATATATATATATATATATATATATATCAAGCGAGTTTGAACTAATAGAAGGAATTGAACAATTCTCTTAACAACCATCTGTTGATAAATATATACGCAAACTAACTAGATATTTAACCACTAAATTACCGAGTGATATTCAAGCAAAATTAAGGTGACTAATCGAATAGCAATGGCAACATTGTCCACTCAACAAGTTTTTTCTCTGCCCCATCAATTCAGATTCACTCTAAAACCGGTAAAGATTTTCGCGTGACGTATCAATTGGGCAGGGAAATCAGACGGCCCAAGGTCAAAACATTAAGTAAGACTTGCTTTGGGCTGGTTCTCAAGACGTGAAAGACTAAACGCAGTATTGGTCCATCACTTTCACATTCAGAACAAGTTCTTCAGACTCGCCTGACTGCAATCGCAAAAACAACCATGCAGACCGCATTGCTTATCGCTGTAAGTCTTTCTCTGCATTCAACATAATATTAATTGCTTTATATTTAAATGTTTTCTTTCGACTGGTGTAGTTTATATTTGTTAAGTTCCGGACTAGTTCGTGGACAGTTGTTGTTTTGTGAGTAGAAGAAAACTGCGAGAGTTAATCGTTTTCTGTGTTTATGTTTTTTTATTAAAAATAAAAGTGTACAATAGTAAATATATGTTTAATATAATTTTATAAGTAGAAATATTTCCACAAAACTATTTTCAATATAATTATTTGATTACAAATATTTCAAAATAGTATAAGGATCAACTAACATAGTTAGAAATCTTCATTAAAATTTTGAACAACAAATTCATTAGATAATTACTTTACTTAAACATATGAGTTTGTTCATTATATTGCACACAAATTTCGTAGTGGTTATTATTAAATCAGTGGCTACCGAATACAATGGCTAACGCCCTTGGCCGACCAGATTTATTAAGTTGCCTTCATTCACACATACAGACGGGCATCTTCTAGTTGTCACGAAACACAAGTCAATTACGCGATAAAATTCATAAAAACGCATTAAGTTAAACTTTTAAGTATTAAAAGTTATTTCTGGTCTGTACTCTGTAGTTTTATTTATTTAAATTTTACAAAGTATAATTAAAATTACAATAACTTAGTGTTATTTGATATGTTTCAATGGCAACAGCCTAATTATGGCGTCTGTGCATGGCGAAACATTTATGCAGGCCCACGTTAGACCTAGTCCCCGAATATTTTGCGCCAGAGCGCCCTATGAGTGTTCTCTCCTCAGCGCCTAGGCCATAAAATATCAAAAGGTCTGCTAAGTGATGCAGAAGTGACGAGGGCATCACTTTTAATATCTTCTCTTTTAAAAGTCCGGGCTCAAAAATGAAACCACACAACATTATGGTTTCTTGTGTTTTATTGTTTACTTTAGTCTTAAGTTTTAGGTCATGTTTTATTAAGTTACACTAAAGTAAATCTCGGGTTGTTTGGTATCATTTTTCTTGTAATTATAGGTAGAATCTACATTTATTAACCATTTTTAGTTAAAATAAATGGGATAATGGAGCGGAAATGGACCCTCCTAATCCTCTGCGCTTGTACACCTTAGGGCTGCAATGACGCACGGAATGTGGTGGGTTTCCCGGTCAATAAACTCAAACGCCATTTCTTGATTTGTAGTGTTAAACCAAATCATTCTAATAATATATAAGTGGCTCTACATAGATCCAAGATTAACTGCGAGTCGGTAAGCTTAGTTACAACGCATTATGGTTACTTTAGAATAAGGAGGAGTATCATGTCAAACTTTGCGTCATTCCAGTGTTGATCCTCTACTGTGCTCAGTTGGGCACACGCCATTACCACGGTCCTTTGCTTTTATGAATCCAATTCGGCTTACAAAACTGTAGATTATGGCAGGTACCTGCTCGGCGCTGGGGAGACGGAATCGTGTGTAGCACTTATTAATAACGTTTTCTTGAAGAGGGCAATGAATTTACTCGCGAAGTGATAAACAATTATATTAAATCATCTTTGCATAATGTTCATGATTTAAGACAGCTACACATGAACTAAAAGCCCGGCAGAATGCTAAATTGTGAAGTTCAAGGAAACGTTACACAATATATCGTATTAAAGAATACCTCACTAAATACATAATGCACACAATAATGTAATAAACAATACCCCCCTATTAATATGATCTACAATATATTGTAATACACAATACATCCATAAATACGTAATACACACAATATTGTAATAAACAATACCTCCCTGTACACGTAATGCACACAATATTGTAATAAACAATACCTCCCTGTATACATAATACATAATATATTGTAACACACAATACCTACCTATACACGTAATGCACACAAAATTATAATAAACAATACCTCCCTGTATACGTAATGCACACAATATTGTAATAAACAATACCTCCCTGTATACATAATACATAATATATTGTAACACACAATACCTACCTATACACGTAATGCACACAATATTATAATAAACAATACCTCCCTGTATACGTAATGCACACAATATTGTAATAAACAATACCTCCCTGTATACATAATACATAATATATTGTAACACACAATACCTACCTATACACGTAATGCACACAATATTATAATAAACAATACCTCCCTGTATACGTAATGCACACAATATTATAATAAACAATACCTCCCTGTATACGTAATGCACACAATATTGTAATAAACAATACCTCCCTGTATACGTAATGCACACAATATTGTAATAAACAATATCCCCTTATATATATATTTTTTTAAAACAACACAGGTTATTCAAATACAAGAATATTTATTAATTTATATCCAAAGCTTTTCGTTGGTAAACAGTACTAACATCATCAGGAATGAAAATTACAATAATGTAAGCTATAGACCTATACTTTTACCTATATGATGTTTTAAACTTATGATGTTTAAGGCCTATAGCTTACATTGTAATTTTCATTCCTAATGATGTTGTTACTGTTTACCAACGAAAAGCTTTGGATATAAATTAATAAATATTCTTGTATTTGAATAACCTATGTTGTTTTAAATTATTAAACAAGAACACGTATTTTATATTTATATATATATATATATATATATATATATATATATAATAGATAATATATTATAATATACAATACCTTCCTGTATACATTATACACAATATATGTAATAGGCTACACAATAACTCCCTATATACATTATACACAATATATTGTAATACACAATATCTCCCTGTATACATTATACACAATATATTGTAATAGGCTACACAATAACTCCTGATACAAAATACCTCCATCTATACGTAATAGGCTATACAATATATGGTAAAACAATAGCTTTAATGTACTGTATTAAACAATATCTCCCAATATACCTAATACCCGGTTTATTATGATAAACAATACGTTCATGAATACGTAATACACAATACCTCCCTGTAATACGTAATACACAATACCTCCCTGTAATAAGTAATACACAATACCTCCCTGTAATACGTAATACACAATACCTCCCTGTAATACGTAATACACAATACCTCCCTGTAATAAGTAATACACAATACCTCCCTGTAATACGTAATACACAATACCTCCCTGTAATACGTAATACACAATACCTCCCTGTAAGACGTAATACACAATACCTCCCTGTAATACGTAATACACAATACCTCCCTGTAATACGTAATACACAATACCTCCCTGTAATAAGTAATACACAATATATTCTAATAAACAATATCTTCCAATATACCTAATACTCGGTTTATTATGATAAACAATACGTTCATGAATACGTAATACACAATACCTCCCTGTAATAAGTAATACACAATATATTCTATTAAACAATATCTCCCAATATACCTAATACTCGATATATTATGATAAACAATACGTTCATATATATACGTAATACACAATTTATTCTATCAAACAAAACCTCCCAATTTACCTAATACTCGATATATTATGATAAACAATACGTTCATATATATACGTAATACACAATTTATTCTACCAAACAAAACCTCCCAATTTACCTAATACTCGATATATTATGATAAACAATACGTTCATATATATACGTAATACACAATTTATTCTATCAAACAAAACCTCCCAATATACCTAATAATCGATATATTATGATAACAATAAGTTCATATATATACGTAATACACAATTTATTCTATCAAACAAAACCTCCCAATTTACCTAATACTCGGCATATTATGATACAAAATACCTCCATCTATACGTAATAGGCTACACAATATATGGTAAAACAATAGCTTCAATGTACTGTATTAAACAATACCTCCCAATATACCTAATACTCGGTTTATTATGATAAACAATACGTTCATGAATAAGAAATACACAATACCTCCCTGTAATACGTAATACACAATACCTCCCTGTAATAAGTAATACACAATATATTCTATTAAACA
Source organism: Prosapia bicincta (assembly GCA_036971475.1). Lineage (NCBI taxonomy): Eukaryota > Metazoa > Arthropoda > Insecta > Hemiptera > Cercopidae > Prosapia > Prosapia bicincta. Next base: position 2,022,774 of record JBAIZL010000009.1, read on the forward strand.
ATATCTCCCAATATACCTAATACTCGATATATTATGATAAACAATACGTTCATGTATACGTAATACACAATACCTCCCTGCAATAAGTAATACTCAATACCTCCCTGTAATAAGTAATACACAATATATTCTATTAAACAATATCTCCCAATATACCTAATACTCGATATATTATGATAAACAATACGTTCATATATATACGTAATACATAATACTTCCCTGTAATAAGTAATACACAATATATTATATTAAACAATATCTCCCAATATACCTAATACTCGATATATTATGATAAACAATACGTTCATGTATACGTAATACACAATATCTTCCTGTAATAAGTAATACTCAATACCTCCCTGTAATATGTAATACACAATATATTCTATTAAACAATATCTCCCAATATACCTAATACTCGATATATTATGATAAACAATACGTTCATATATATACGTAATACACAATTTATTCTATCAAACAAAACCTCCCAATTTACCTAATACTCGATATATTATGATACAAAATACCTCCATCTATACGTAATAGGCTACACAATATATGGTAAAACAATAGCTTCAATGTACTGTATTAAACAATATCTCCCAATATACCTAATACTCGGTTTATTATGATAAACAATACGTTCATGTATACGTAATACACAATACCTCCCTGTAATAAGTAATACACAATACCTCCCTGTAATACGTAATACACAATATATTCTAATAAACAAAACCTCCCAATATACATAATACTCGATATATTATGATAAACAATACGTTCATGTATATACGTAATACACAATACCTCCCTGTAATAAGTAATACACAATACCTCCCTGTAATAAGTAATACACAATACCTCCCTGTAATAAGTAATACACAATACCTCCCTGTAATAAGTAATACACAATACCTCCCTGTAATAAGTAATACACAATATATTCTAATAAACACAACCTCCCAATTTACCTAATACTCGATATATTATGATAAACAATACGTTCATGTATATACGTAATACACAATACCTCCCTGTAATAAGTAATACACAATACCTCCCTGTAATAAGTAATACACAATACCTCCCTGTAATACGTAATACACAATATATTCTAATAAACAAAACCTCCCAATATACCTAATACACGATATATTATGATAAATAATACGTTCATGTATATACGTAATACACAATACCTCCCTGTAATAAGTAATACACAATACCTCCCTGTAGTACGTAATACACAATATATTCTAATAAACAATATCTCCCAATATACCTAATACTCGATATATTATGATAAACAATACGTTCATGTATACGTAATACACAATACCTCCCTGTAATACGTAATACACAATACCTCTCTGTAATACGTAATACAAAATACCTCCCTGCAATACGTAATACACAATACCTCTCTGTAATACGTAATACACAATACCTCCCTGTAATAAGTAATACACAATTCATTCTATCAAACAAAACCTCCCAATTTACCTAATACTCGATATATTATGATAAACAATACGTTCATGTATACGTAATACACAATACCTCCCTGTAATAAGTAATACACAATACCTCCCTGCAATACGTAATACACAATACCTCTCTGTAATGCGTAATACACAATACCTCTCTGTAATACGTAATACACATTACCTCCCTGCAATACGTAATACACAATACCTCTCTGTAATACGTAATACACAATACCTCTCTGTAATACGTAATACACAATACCTCCCTGCAATACGTAATACACAATACCTCTCTGTAATACGTAATACACAATACCTCCCTGCAATACGTAATACACAATACCTCTCTGTAATACGTAATACACATTACCTCCCTGCAATACGTAATACACAATACCTCTCTGTAATACGTAATACACAATACCTCCCTGTAATAAGTAATACACAATTTATTCTATCAAACAAAACCTCCCAATTTACCTAATACTCGATATATTATGATAAACAATACGTTCATGTATACGTAATACACAATACCTCCCTGTAATAAGTAATACACAATTTATTCTATCAAACAAAACCTCCCAATTTACGTAATACTCGATATATTATGATAAACAATACGTTCATGTATACGTAATACACAATACCTCCCTGTAATAAGTAATACACAATACCTCTCTGTAATACGTAATACACAATACCTCCCTGCAATTCGTAATACACAATACCTCCCTGTAATACGTAATACACAATACCTCTCTGTAATACGTAATACACAATACCTCCCTGCAATACGTAATACACAATACCTCTCTGTAATACGTAATACACAATACCTCCCTGCAATACGTAATACACAATACCTCTCTGTATTAGTAATACACAATATATTGTACTTAATCACAATCAGTGGGATCAACCAACTCGATACACAGTTATTCGGTACAATAATTAATTGTGAAAGGAAACAGAACTTAGGTGAAAGTCAAGAGTCGCATAAAGAAACCTCTTTCACCCAAAATGGATGACCTAGCCAACCGTTCTAACTGACAAGCTACCCGCTAGAGCTAGAGTGTAGCTTCATGCACATGTATAAATGTGTGTAGGGTGCCGACAAAGTACGTCGTTAACAGAAAGATGAGTGCCAAATGCATATTTTGCCCTGGATATAATAGTCCCGTCTACTGGATTTTGCCCCGTCTGAAATAGTTTATTATACTCATAGCATATTTTGTTGCTCATATTTTTTAATCCTTCATCTGTGCGTTTGCTCGTAAGCATTTTATTGGTATTATATGTGTCTGCAGGCGCTGCTCTCTTCCTCTTCCACTACTCATTATTCTGCCACAGGTTAGTGTACCGACCAGCTGGCTTATAAACATAAATAGATAACTATTGATGTAACGACTGCAGAAAATGTAGGCCCTAACTATGGTGCCTTCTCGTCTAGCCCTAGATGATAGTACAGACAAAGGGGGGCACAGGGCGCCCCCCAAACCAATTAATTTTAGGAGAAAAGTATTAGCCTATAACACATTGCTAGGTTTTTAGCAAAAAAGCTTCCCGGTGACCCAACAATTGTGTAATTTTAAGTGCCAAAATAGCATAAAATATGATTTCTAGAGATAAAACTGTCCAAAATTTCCCCGAGAAATATCCAGGATCGTGCCCCCCCCCCCAAACATCGCCCAGGCTACGCCACTGGGTTCATCCTCAGGACAGTTCTAAATCCGTCCGTTACGGCTAAAGTAAAAGATACGATATAATCTACTGATTACTCGCTTCTTGTTCAACGTACGGTAATAATGTAGTTATGTCTAGGTTTAGCTTTCAGAAAACTGAAAGTCCAACGTAAATTTTGACCGACGAGATTTATAAATTTATAATTACTCATAGAAAGAAATTATTTTATAACTATCTTAATTATTAAATTTCTTGAGCACTATGGTCTAGTTTTAACTGACTAATTAAAAAACCCACTAACCACAGTATAAATAACTTTTCTTTTACCAAAAACTACTTTACATAGGCCTAGATGGGTAATCAGTTTCAGAAATGCTTCTCAATTTTATTAAACGTAAAAATATCTTTGTTCATTTACACTTCGGTATTTCTCCCGTACATGATGGAACTTTCTGAACGCCGATGTACTCTCGTAAATACTCTCCCGTACATGAAGGAACTTTCTGAACGCCGATGTACTCTCGTAAATACTCTCCCGTACATGATGGAACTTTCTGAACGCCGATGTACTCTCGTAAATACTCTCCCGTACATGAAGGAACTTTCTGAACGCCGATGTACTCTCGTAAATACTCTCCCGTACATGAAGGAACTTTCTGAACGCCGATGTACTCTCGTAAATACTCTCTCGTACATGAAGGAACTTTCTGAACGCCGATGTACTCTCGTAAATACTCTCTCGTACATGAATGAACTTTCTGAACGCCGATGTACTCTCGTAAATACTCTCTCGTACATGAAGGAACTTTCTGAACGCCGATGTACTCTCGTAAATACTCTCCCGTACATGAAGGAACTTTCTGAACGCCGATGTACTCTCGTAAATACAAAATTTACTTCTGCTGTAGATAAGAGACGTTTTGTAGGTTATTGAGAGAACCAAGCTTTTTTTTAATAAGATAAATTTTAAAAACCTTTAAAAAATAAGTTTATTACTTTGGGAACTATTTCCCAAGAACAAATCAATTGATTTGTTTTCGCTTGCTTCCAAAGTTCTCCATTAAAGCCCTCGCGCGATTCATTTTTTTTGAACAATTTAGTAAGTAGTTCAGTTGATATCTAGTATCACGAGTAGGATAGTGTTATGGTTGCGGTTATATAGTTTTTCGATTTGTTCTATTATTTCACACTCTCCTTATATATCTTATATATAATAAATTAAAAATATTTCAAAAACAAGAATAGTTTTAATACATATACGTATTTGAAATAATATATGTATTAAAAGTATTCTTGTTTTTGAAATATTTTTAATTTATTAACTATATTACAAGAAGTGTCATTTCTATATAAACCTCAAGTTGTACAACACAAAACTGCAAATTTTATAAATTCATTTAATAATGCCATTATTTTACATTTATATGTGGGTAAAACTTTTCACAAAAGGGGCAAGGCGTCCAATAGTTATTTCGTGTTGTTTGGGTTTAAATAAGTGATAACATATGACTTCATAAAACGGCTAATTTTATGTTATAGGACAGCTGTTATGTTACTTTATTCATAATAGTAGTGGTTTAACTGCAGCTATTTAATAAAAAGTTACTAAAATAGACAATTTGTTGTCCTATATATTAAATAAAAAAACATCTCTGCGAAGCGTCACGTAGATGCCTATATTTTTGGAACAAAGACGTTAGATATATTGTTGAAGAAAGTTTACGCGGCTGATGAAGGGAATCCTGCAGTGACTACGGATGAGCATACAGTACATTGTTAAAGGTAAACCTACGTCTTAAATAATCTCAGTGACCTTGGCCTACTGTCAACCTTGACCAATCGATTTATGACGTTCTCTAGCAAACATTTCCTTATTCTACGCATATATTTCACACAAAAATCTCCAAAAACTGGCAGACAAATTTTCCCCAACATGTTCGATAAAAATGTTTCAGATTTTAAAATTAAAAAATTTAACGGATTCAAATAAATTTTCAACACAAAGAAATTAATTTTATTCTGAATCTTGATAAAATAAGGTTTACAAATAATTGTAAGTTTGACAAACAGGTTTAAAATCTCGCATAACAGTTTAAATTTCAAACAAATTTAAATTAAAAAAGCCCATCTCAAGTAGAAATGACCAATAATATATTTTGCTAAATAGCAGGTAGTATTTTACACAATAAAATAACCCAAACAGCAAAAAATAAAAACAAGAAACAAGTGGATAGGACCCCGAGATCGTCTCGGAATACCGAAAACTCGGGTTACATGGAAGTATGTTCTTGTGCAATAGAACAAAATATAGGAGTTTTAATGAACTTAAGCCCGACTTATTTCTTTTGCATACCGTATTGACATAATTATTTCTTGGAAGCCAGACTCATTTCTTTTGCATACTGTATTGACATAATCATTTCATGGAAGCCCGACTTATTTCTTTTACATACCGTATTGACATAATTATTTCATGGAAGCCAGACTCATTTCTTTTGCATACCGTATTGACATAATTATTTCTTGGAAGCCAGACTCATTTCTTTTGCATACCGTATTAACATAATTATTTCATGGAAGCCAGACTCACTTCTTTTGCATACCGTATTGACATAATTATTTCATGGAAGCCTGACTTATTTCTTTTGCATACCATATTGACATAATTATTTCATGAAAGCCCAACTTATTTCTTTTGCATACCGTATTGATATAATTATTTCTTGGAAGCCAGACTCATTTCTTTTGCATACTGTATTGACATAATTATTTCATGAAAGCCCAACTTATTTCTTTTGCATACCGTATTGACATAATTATTTCATGGAAGCCAGACTCATTTCTTTTGCATACCGTATTGACATAATTATTTCACGGATGCCAGCCTCATTTCTTTTGCATACCGTATTGACATAATTATTTCATGGAAGCCCGACTTATTTCTTTTGTATACCATATTGATATAATTATTTCATGGAAGCCCGACTTATTTCTTTTGCATACCATATTGATATAATTATTTCTTGGAAGCATGACTTATTTCTTTTGCATACCGTATTGACATAATTATTTCATGAAAGCCCGACTTATTTCTTTTGCATACCATATTGATATAATTATTTCTTGGAAGCCAGACTCATTTCTTTTGCATACTGTATTGACATAATCATTTCATGGAAGCCCGACTTATTTCTTTTACATACCGTATTGACATAATTATTTCATGGAAGCCAGACTCATTTCTTTTACATACCGTATTGACATCATTATTTCATGGAAGCCCGACTTATTTCTTTTGCATACCGTATTAACATAATTATTTCATGGAAGCCAGACTCATTTCTTTTGCATACTGTATTGACATAATCATTTCATGGAAGCCCGACTTATTTCTTTTGCATACCATATTGATATAATTATTTCTTGGAAGCCAGACTCATTTCTTTTGCATACTGTATTGACATAATCATTTCATGGAAGCCCGACTTATTTCTTTTACATACCGTATTGACATAATTATTTCATGGAAGCCAGACTCATTTCTTTTACATACCGTATTGACATCATTATTTCATGGAAGCCCGACTTATTTCTTTTGCATACCGTATTAACATAATTATTTCATGGAAGCCAGACTCATTTCTTTTGCATACTGTATTGACATAATCATTTCATGGAAGCCCGACTTATTTCTTTTGCATACCATATTGATATACATATTTCTTGGAATCCAGACATTTCTTTTGGATACCGTATTGATATAAACATTTTTTTCCAAGCCTGACTCATCATTTTCTTTCAAATAGGTAAAATATGTTCAAAATAGAAATAAGCTCGAATTAATGGAAGCTTGTATAATTGGGACTTGGAATTTCGAGACCCTACTATAAATAAGAAAGTTTATTTTGGTATAATTAATCCATACTATTACATAATGTTATTGCTTGAACTTTAAGTCAGAAAAAACATCAAAACCATTGAAGTTTTTAAGAATTAGTGTTAAAGGAGAAAGCAGATGTTATCTTAGATAGAAAGAGTAACAAATGAATTGGTATTTAAAAAAATGAAGAAATAATGCAAACTTATAACAAGTATAAAAGGGTAAAAATTAATATATTTGGGGCATAAAGGAAAAGGTATAAAATACTCACTTCATCATACAAGGAAAGATCAATTCAGCAGAACTGCTTAGAGCCAATATTAGATGAAACCAGATGAAATAAGAAAGTCAGTTATAAATCTAATCTCTCTTCTGAATATTTTTAAACACTGTTAGCTCCTTTGGAGGTTTAAACATAAACAATATGCATTGAAACTTTATAATATGAAGGTGCACTAACTTATAAAGTAAACTTTTTAAAAAGTTCCTAACAAAACTCTTTGACAGCAGTAAGACATCACCAGTGTCTCATGGAGTATACTCTGTATTTCTGAGTTTAAACAAATATTTTTTATTATATAAAATGCTATGATGAATAGTTGTGAATTTTGTCCTGTACCTGTAACTATAAATAATAAAATGGTCAAGTTGAAAACGAATTATGGTCTATTTCTAACACCTGCTGCTATTTGGGTTGAGAATAATGATAACTAAATTATAAATCGTCATGATATTCTGAGTTTCTGTTAAAATATACATAAATATATCAATTACATTCATTTTCTGCTTTCCTACAATGTCATATCTTCTTTAGTTGGTGGATATTCAAGCCACAAAGTACACATCAGTTCTGACTGATGCATGTTATACTTGAAGTTAACTAATGAGAACATTAAGAAAGACAGAGAATGTGTGTACTGATCATAATAAATGTTAACATTGCAAAGAAATATATTTATAGTATTTACTTGGTAATTAAGTGAATACTTTTGAACTTACTTGCTGACATGTTTTGAAATAACCATTTCCTTGACAAAGCTCACTCAGTAATATTGGCGATTGCTTAAGGTTCCTGGACATATTATTCATGAGAGTAAAGGGGGTTTGGTTTAAGCGGGTTATTCACTATATGATGGAATAAGGTGTTAGATTTAGAGTGTGTGTGGTCGTTCAAGATATCTTGTTTTTGTGTTGTGTGATGTTTGAATATTTAAAATTTTTCTGTTGTGGTCAGTTTTTCACTTTGGTTTAATATGAGGAGAGTATTTAAATTAGTAAGAATGTTTGTGTATATGTGTTGGCTGTTTTGTATATGCGTTGCGTAGTAGGACTTTTGATTTATGTTTTTATGTCGTTGATGTGTTCTTTAAATTTTGTATTAAACAGCGGTTTGGCCAAAATAGCTTTTTGCAAAAGCTGGGACAGTCATTACATGTTATTTTGTGTATGCAATAATTACTTATAATTTAATAAGTGAATTCAAGATGATTACAATATACAAAATAACATATAACAACTGCCCCGGGTAGATCATTTGACACAAGTTTCAAAGAACTCATCAAAGACATAAAAAACAAATCTGAAACCCAGTTATGCAACACACATACACAAACATCCATAGTAATTTAAATACTCTCCACATAGTTAAAAATATATAATAACTAAACCATAGTAAAAACTAACCACTACAGAGAAATTTGAAATATTCAAACATCACACAACACAAAAAAACATATCTTAAAAGGCTATACACACTTCAAATCTAACACTAATACCTTATTCCAATTCCATTAAATAGTAAACAACCCGCTTAACCCAAACCCTTCGCACACATAAATCATACATCCAGCAATCACCAGCAGTAGCAGGTTGGCTTTGTCAATGAAATGATTATTTTGAAATGTGTCAGCAAGTAAGTTCAAAAGTATTCACTTAGTTATACATTAATTACTTATAATATAATTAGTTTCAAGGTGATTACAACAAGCAACTTAAAAAAACATATTTAACACAGGCTAGTCTATAAGCACATAGCTATTTTTAAGTATATTTTTGCCTTTTTGCTTATTAATTATAACTCACTATTTTGGCATTATAGGAAAAAGAATTATGTAAATAAATTATAAAAGATAAATACTAATAAAAAAAAGTGATTTGTTTAAATAAATAGGTTTGTAAATGTTAAGAAAACATATTTTATGTATTATGATTAAAAACCTAATTTAATTTTATAGTTCATGACATCTGCGGCATTGAGTGATCATTTGCCTGTACCATTGACTACCCCAGAACCTCCTCCACATCCGTATAGCTTTGCCTACACAGCAGGACGTTTTCCTGGTCATGTTGACAGAACACATGCAGAAGCTGGTGATTCCGCAGGAGTTGTAAGAGGTAAAGCAAAGTAAAATAATTTATCATACATTTTGTTGAGGGGTTTTTCCTTTATCATTGGAGTTAACAGTTAAATTCTTATAATTTATCAAATATAAGAGGCTATTGTTCACATTGTAGAAAAACAATTTTTGACTAGACAAAAAACTTTGTAACAATTACATACCTATAGTGGATAATGTGGATTGTGATTTTGATTCACATATTAAAAGTGAATATGAAAACTATGGATGAAGCATCTACCTTCTCAACCAAGAATAAACCCATTTACACTAAAATGGAAGAATGTGTAAGTTTATGGTAAATACCGGGTCTGTGCTTACAATAATTTCCCATGGTATTTTCCTAACTGAATATCCCAATGTTAAAGCTTTACCTACTGACATAATGCTCTCTAAACACACAGAGTCTCCGATCACATAGATTACACATGTCCCTACAGGAATCATTATTATTTAATTACCAATGATGCGTATAACCAATAGTCTGAAGTTTATGAGGAAAATTATGAAACTAGTGCCATCACAAATGGCTGTTTAACAGTATTTTTAACATGCTTGGTACACACCATGTATTAGTTACAGATAATGAGGCTCAATTTACTATTTTTTAAAATTTTGTTGCTGTTCATGACAATCTGGATTTATTCACTTATCACAATTTTAAATTCCTTATGACCAGACATTCTATTAATATAAGTTGTAAATTGTTAACTTACACTTGGAGGAAACGTTATCGTCTTATGACTTGGAGGCTGAAGAAGCCGTAAGACGAAAAAACGTTTTTTCCAACTTAAGTTAACTTCTTAAATTTTGTAGTTCATTACGTTCAGTGAATCTCATTAATCACTTAAACAATAGTTTATGACTATCTGAACTTTAAGGTTTGGATAGTCTTTAGTTCGGACTTTAATGTCTGAACTTAAAGTTTGGATAGTCATAAACTATTGTTTAAGTGATTTGTAAGTTAACAATTTAGCAACTTATAATAATAGAATGCATGATCACAAGTAATTTCAAAATATAAGTCAATTTACTAGTGGAATGTATCATGAATTTTGTAAGGCGCAAGGAATAAAACACAAGTTAATGCTCCATATCATCTTGCAAGTAATAGAGCTGTTGAAATATGTATTAAAATCGACAAAATTCTTTGTAAGCAATGTTAAGGTTACTAGAAAGTAAAACATTTACTGAGCTAAAAATGCAGTGAAGGATTTTTTTTGTATTATACTGAAAAACTCCTCCTTTTACAAGTGCAGCCTCCAGCAGTCTTATTTTCAGGTAGGGTTATCACATCAAACCTTGATCTTGTTAGGCCTGAACCAAAATATGGCTTAGTTGTGACATTCATTGAAAGAGAATTTTGTCTAGACAATATGGCTTCAGTAAGATTTTACAATGAAGCAAAATGGGACGTTATCATTACTTTGTGGAACTGAGTAGGAATTTGCATCGTAGACATGTGAACCAGCTGAAGTTATTGGTAACATAAGAGCAAGTATTTGTAAAACAAGTAAGTGACATTTACCTAAAGCCATTATAAAATTTTTATTTTTATTTTGAGTATCATAATTACCTGCCAATCCTAGCACTGTCTCACTCCCTGCTAACCTGTTTTGGAGCACCTCCATCAGTCAGAAATTGGTCAGAACTCCATCAGAAGTTCTGATTGATGGAGGTGCTCTAAAACGGATTAGCGGGGAGTGAGACAATGCTAGGATTGGCAGGTAATTATGATAATCAAAATAAAAATAAGAATATAAATCCTAGTGGAAAAGTAGAAAACTATCAAAAGCATTATAAAATTGTTTGTGTCATGCCCTGAGTCAGGAAGAATTCTAGAAAATATTCCTTAAGAAGTAAAACAAATGTCAAAATCAGAATCACCTAATGCTAGTAAGTCACCATGGGACCAGTCACTATCCTCCCACTCTCTCTCTCTCTCTCTCTCTCTCTCTCTCTCTCTCTATATATATATATATATATATATATATATATATATATATATATATATATATATATATGTATGTATGTATATATGTGTATATTATTTGATCTTAAAAATATTCTAACAGGAAAACACATTTGATATCCTACATATTTGCCTTACAAGGTTTGTTTGTGTATAAGTGGTGTGTTTAGGTTATATTTTTTTCCTTGCTTTTATATTGTATTTTGTTTTATACTTTGTTTTTATTAATTGTTTGTTAATTTACTAGATTGTATACTGATTTATAATATGTTTTCTGCTATAATTTGTAATGCTGCTTCAACAAAAGATTTAAATAGGTTTGAAAAATGTAAAATCCAATTAATGAATGTTAATTGCAATATTTATTTTAATAAGCAATGCATTATAAATCATATAATTCCAAAATATGCCAAAATTATAATTAGGAATAAAAGTGTTACTGCACAAAAAACTTGCAAACAGGCAGAAAAATTATGGGTGAAAAATGAAATAAAGAATTTATATAAAAAGAAAAATATTTTAACAAATGAATTATATAAATTACATTTAAAGTTAGCTTATTTTATGCATAATTTGAAATGGGAAGAAAAATATAATAAAATAATAACACATGTAAATCAGATTAGAACTATAAAAATAAACAATATAAATAAAAAACTTGAGAATTTGAAATTTGAATATAAAAGAAAAGAAGAAATTATAGTTAAATATCATAGTTTTCATCCTAATGTAGTTAATCTATCACAAATTACATTTAATAGTAGTGAACTAAACATTTTAGAAAATAATAAAGTTAACTTAAAGAGAAATATTATGAAAGACATTAATAATGTCATAATGGATACTGAATTGGCTATTAGTAAATTAGATGATAATATACAAGAAGATACTAGGATTGCAGCAAGTTATGAATTGAAGAAAATTATTAAAAACAGTGAGGTTAATGTTTCATACAAGAAAAAATATTCAGAAATTATTAATATTAAACGAAAATTACAATATAATAATTTGATTGTAGTAAAAGCAGACAAAAGTAATGCTATTAAGAAAAATATATAAATGAAAATAAATTTTGTATTTTAGATTAAGATCCTATTAGAAAATTTCAAAATGAAATAAAAAATATAATAAGCACATCTTATAAATTATTTAATAAAAATAATTTTTATAATTATATAAATGATAATCCTAAAATTCCGATAATGAATGGACTTATTAAACTCCACAAAATAGATAAGCCAATTAGACCTTTAATAAATTTTATAAATGCTCCATCTTACAAAATATCAAAAATTATAGCCAATATTCTTAAGGATAAAGTAAAACCTAATAATAATTATACCATTAATAATTCAATTAATCTCATTGAACATTTAAATCATATTAATATAGATAAAAATACGAAATTGATATCCTTTGATATTAAAAATATGTATTCTAACATTCCTATCAAAGGAACTATTGAAATAATAAAATCTAAAATTTCTCAATATGAAAAAGATAAAAAATTAATTTTAGAAATTGTTAATACATTGAAATTAATATTAAATCAAAACTATTTTTCATATAATAATAAAATTTATAGACAGGAAGATGGTTTAGCTATGGGTTCCCCTTTATCCAGTATAATTTCTGAAACATTTTTACAAGAAATAGATAATAATATAAATGCAATTATAAAAAAGTATGATAAAAATGAACATTGGTTTAGATATGTGGATGATGGGTTATATGTATCAAATAATAATAATATTAATTTAATAAATATATTAGATGAAATAAATAAAATTAATAATAGTATCGATTTTACAAATGAAATGGAAAATAATGGTAAAATAAATTTCCTAGATATCACAATTATTAGAAATGAAACGAGTTTAGAATATATGATTTATCGTAAACCTACATTAACCAATCAAATAATACCTAATTATTCCAACCATCCATATAATCAGAAAATGGCTGCTTTATATAATCTTCTTTACAGAATGAATAAAATTCCTATGAGCAGTGAAAATAAAATGAGGGAAAAACATAATATACCAGATAGCCGTAGAAAATGGTTACAAAAAGAAAACGGTAGATAAATTAATTTCTAATATATTACAAAAACAAATAAAAAATAATATTCATTACAATAGTAGTAATAATAATAATACTGTATGGAGTACTTTTACTTATACTGGTTTTGAAATAAAAAATATTTCCAAATTATTTACTAATAAAAACATAAAAATTGCATATAGAACCAATAATAGAATAATAAATATAATTAACCATAATAATAATATAAATAGTAGGCCTATACATGAGAAAAATGGAGTATATAAATTAGAATGTGAATTTTGTAATAAAGTTTATATAGGACAAACAAAGAAAAAATTAAAAGAAAGGTATAAAGAACATTTTAATGCTTTTTTAAAACCAAATATATATAAGTCTAATTTCGCAACCCATTGTATTAATAATAATCATATGTTTCCTAATATAAATAATATGAAAATTATAAAAGAAGTAAATAAAGGGTTAAAAATGAACGTATGTGAAGCATTTGAAATTTACAAGCATAATATTAATAACAAATTAATAGATGAACAAATTCAAATACGTTCTAAATACCATACTTTGTACAATGTATATAATGTTGTGGCAGCAGTGGAATAGGTTTGACAATATTGTAATAGATTTGGCAACTGTGTATTGCTTTATCTAGTAGCTTCATGTTTGTTAGACAGTTTTTTTATCATTTTTAGTATTGTAACTCCTGAGGATGTTGGTAATGTAAACCAACGAAAAGCTTTGAGTTTATTATTCAATAAATTAAATATTCCTGTATTTGTGTATATCATTTGATCTTATAAATCAAAGAGTGATTCGACAATGGTCAAGTGACCGAAAGGTGCCTCATCACTCAAGGTAAAATTATTGCACTTAATGGTGGATAAAATTACTTACAACAGTAATATATTAACTTCATAAAGTCAGTGCAACGGAAAAACAATGGATAACGTAAAATATCAAGAATATATATATATATATATATATATATATATATATATATATATATATATATATATATTTAGGTTAGTTTTGGTTGGTAAAGATTATTTAGATTTTTGGACTAGGAGACTGACAGACTTACCTTGGTAAGAGTCCACACTGTAGTCTTGAAATAGAAACACATAAAAGCACTTAAACAATGATATATTTCAACCACACAGTGGTCTTTGTCAATCGAAGAGAAAACACAAAAAGAAATATGAGAGAATGAAATAAAATAAAATAAATACAAGTTGTAATCATTTTACAGTTGATTTTACAAGTTGATTACAACTTGTATTTATTTTATTTCATTCTCTCATATTTCTTTTTGTGTTTTCTCTTCGATTGACAAAGACCACTGTGTGGTTGAAATATATCATTGTTTAAGTGCTTTTATGTGTTTCTATTTCAAGACTACAGTGTGGACTCTTACCAAGGTAAGTCTGTCAGTCTCCTAGTCCAAATATATATATATATATATATATATATATATATATATGGTGAAACCTCCCTGAATGAATAATACCTCCAAGACACTTCTCTTGAACGGACATTTTTCTGGGAACCAAACAATTTAATAATACGTACATAAGATTTTTTCCTTCTTTGAACGGATACTCGATTAGACGGACAATGGACAGCAAATGGTGCCTTTTTTGTTTTTTGCACCTCTGTTATGTGGACAAATCTACTGCAAAATATAGCTAAAATAACTACGTATAAAATCAGAAGAACGAATCGAATTTGTACACTGGCCTCAGCATACTCAACAGCACATTTATTCATTTGTATCTTTCATTGTGCTAAGGCAACGGTACAGCACCGTTCCGAGAAATTCTTGTATAAGTATGTTTACAAAGGAGTCTAGAGAAATGCTTGCCTTTCCAAAAACAATCCCTTCTCCAACACCCTAGCGACCTTACGCATGGACTGTGTACAAGCTCTTGTTCTTAGTGGGTATGCATGATTTAATGTAGTTCTGGTTTACAGTACTGTATACTGTACTGTATCTTTTTTGAAATTTCAATATTGCAAATAATGGCTCCTGGTAAATGTACGAGCCTACGTGAAAAAGTAGACGTAATTCATTATGCTGACAGTGAAAAATGTAGTGTGAGGAAAATTGCAGAGAGTTTTAAGATAGGTAAAATGAGTGCAGCAGGAATAATAAAAAAACAAAGATATGGTTTTAAAGCAATTCAGTGAAAACGGAAACCAAAGTGTGTGAAGAAACTTTACTGGACATGGATCGGGTACAACAGTAGATAATATAGTTTTTAATTGAAGTTTCAAAAGGTTAGAGCTAAAAAAATTCCAAATCCGGGCTCATAACTCAAACAAAAGCCTTAGAAGTTGCAAATGAACTCAGGATAGTGATAATAATGATGACAGCCCTGTAGAAAATGCAGTTTGATACAAAATACATCAGTACAAAAACTGTTGGACTTGAAAAAATCATTTCAAGCTAAAGCCGACACTGCTGGTTTAAATATGATTTCTGAGCAGATTATGCATATGGAAAATCAAGCTGTACAGTCTCACCACTCATCTAAACAAATGACCATTAATCTTTATTTTAAAAATTCATAGGCTAGGCTCTACAGTAATTCACAAATTAAATTGTTGTTTAATAACAGTACAGTACAGTATTTACTGTAATGTATACTGTATTTATAAACAGGTAGCCTAAATTATTAATTAAATACTGTGTGAGTATTAGTACATTAGTATTGGTATTAAATACATTAGTATTAGTTAAATACTGTAGCCTATTATATTTTGGATTGGAAATAAGTATGTAGTGAATAAATATTGTAACCATGTTTGAAATTCGGCTTCTCCTTAACACCCCTCCATTAAACGGACACCTCTCATGGGCGGACAAAATATCGAGAACCGTATGTGTCCATTATATATATATATATATAACAGTTGTCTATAAACCTACACTCTGTAAAGTTTTGGAAAATATGTGGTTTTTGTGTTGTACATTTTGAGGTTTCTTAAATTACTTCTATTGGCATCACTTCGCAAAACAACCTCAACTTACTGATATTATTCAGCAGACACATTTCACAGTAGATCAGTGCTGTGAGTCACAGATAAGACTGTTAAACAGTTGACAGACACAGACCAATACAACACACCTGATCAACAGTCTTGCCTGTCACTCATAGCATTGAACAATACTTTGACCTAGTAAAAAACTCGTCTGCTGAAAAATATCAGTAAGTAGTGGTTTTTTTGCCAAGTGATATTAAAAGTGTAATTTAATGTGTAACAGTGCCCTTGGGTTACTGGCTGACCGACCCTTACAATCCTATGTTAACAAGCTACTAGACCCTTATTGGGTATTTCAAAATGAAAACTTATTTTATCTATTAGAAAAAATATCAATTAATCACTTTTGGTATCACTTGGCAAAAAAACAACTACTTAATGATATATTTTACCAGACGCGTTTTGCACTAGGTCAAAGCATTACTCAATGCTGTGAGTCACATACAAGACTATTGCTCAGGTGAGTTTATTGTAAAGTGATTAATTATGATTCACTTAACATAATGGACTACAAAATTCAAGAAAAAATATCAATACAACTTGTAGTTTCATTGAAAAATAAAGAAAAATGATACCAAACACAAACAATTATAATAAGACATTAACGGTCTAGTTATACTTATGAAAATAATAGTTCAACATCATTATTAACCCTATACAGTTGATTTTTTAATGAAATTATTTGATGTTTGGTACAATGTTTTAAAATTCTACTTTCAATGAAAATACAATTTTATTTAATTTTTTGCAAATAAATGAAACAGGTTTTCATTTTAAAATACATAATAGGTGATTAATATCTAGGCCATGGAGGGCAGTATAGAGGGCAGTTGAATTATAAGGTTTAGTCAGCTGGCAGCCTAAAAGCTCTTCTGAAATTTTATAGGCTGTAATAAGTTTCTAGTAATCTAATATAGCCTGTAAATTACTACAGCTATAGTAAATTACAGTCAAATTTAATGTACTTCATACTTACAACTAGTTCTAAGTGTGATTTACAAAATTGAGTTCATTATTTTAAAAATTTATAAAAGGTTCTAAATAAATTTTTAGGTATGTTTGCATATATTGACCCTCTACAACACATCCGTACTGTAGAGTACATCGCAGACAAACAAGGATTTCATCCGATTCTGAGTGATCCTGTCTCGGACACACCAACAGTTGCTGCAGCAAAATTACATCATGCTGAACTTTATAACCAAGTAAGTATTAACTTCATATTTGAATATAATCATGTTTTTTTGCTTAAAAACCTCTTTTTCACCATAAACAACACTTTATGACATTAGTATTATATAATGTAAATAATTGTATTGATTTAATTTAAACATTTTTGTTTTTATTTAATATAAATGAAGACCCGTAGTTAAACATTTAATCCATTACAAAAATTTGATAAGCATGGTTTTAAAATTACAATTTTTTATTTTCCTTAATTTTTCTTTTCATTAAACATATTTACTGAAACCTGTGGGACAGGTCTTTTAGTGCACCAAAGGTGGTTAATTCAGTGTATGCAATTGATCGACTTTTGTTTACTATTTCAACCTGTCCTCAGGTCTTGTTGAAGAAAACATTTATATGGAGAGTCAAGTGACAAATTTAAGCACATAGCTTATGATTTGTGATGTAGGATTTGAGATTTTAGTGACATCTCTGCATATATTGTTTATTGGTTTAATACACTATACAGTATATACTTATGATGTACAATTCACAAGATAGCAGTGAAGAAGAGTTTGGCTGTAATTTTAGTTTTAATCAGACTCAGAAAACTAATCTTGAACATCCTTCACTTTGTTCAAATGAAACACTAAACTTGTCACCAAAACCACTTGTAAATATTTTACAACTTGCCTATAGTGGCACTTAATTATATTTGTTGAGGATGGCCATTTCGGGAGATGTGTTAACTCAGACCGTGCGAATGTCCAATGGGATACATCTCCCGAAACTGCCGTCCTCAACAAATATAAGTAAGGGCTACTACAAGCAAGATGTAAAATACTTGCTTACTTAAAAGTGTTTTTAGTGAAAGTTAGTAGCTCACAGGAAGTTGGAATCAACAAATACTAAACTTATTATTTTACCTTGTATTAAATATAATGACTGGTTTTAGATGATATTTGATGAGATTTTTAAGAAATTAATTTGAAATTTTAGAATCTTTATCAAATCTTGTAAGTGGAAGTCAAAAAAATGTTAAAAAGTTACCTCACTACAGATGAACCTTAAACTAAATAGAAAATTTGGTATTAGAAAAATGTATTATTATTTTTTTTATTTTCCAGGGTTAGTACTCATATATCTCCAATTGCAGCAAATGTGTTTAAGTATTTTCTACCATTGTACAAAGTATTCTTAAATTTTCTCAATGCTTGTACTT
>JBAIZL010000009.1:3854192-3869192 GCA_036971475.1 Prosapia bicincta
AGCAACAAAAATTTACTATCACCTGTTTAATTGTGTTTTTTACAGGTGATTACATACATATTAACTATCAGCTGATTAGGCCAAGTATATAATGGAGTATAGGTAATTGAGTGTAAAGGGAATTTTCTGCTTCTAACATGACATTTGTAAAGTATAACTAACCTTGAAAGATGAATAGCAACAAAAATTTACTATCACCTGTTTAATTATGTTTTTTACAGGTGATTACATACATATTAACTATCAGCTGATTAGGCCAAGTATATAATGGAGTATAGATAATTGAGTGTAAAGGGAATTTTCTGCTTCTAACATGACATTTGTAAAGTATAACTAACCTTGAAAGATGAATAGCAACAAAAATTTACTATCACCTGTTTAATTATGTTTTTTACAGGTGATTACATACATATTAACTATCAGCTGATTAGGCCAAGTATATAATGGAGTATAGGTAATTGAGTGTAAAGGGAATTCTCAAGACCAGTGAGGTAGAGTCCTGATAAATTTTCTAAATAATAATAGACCTAAGTGTTAACCAGGGACCTTAAAAGTGTATCCATGTATTGCATACCATGTCCCTTTTGTAAAAAGTTTTTCTTCCATATAAAACTTTAAAAAATCCATTAAATAAATTTAGATAATGAATTATTATTTGGAAAAAAAACTATATTAACATCAAGTATCTACTACAAGTTTTAAAAAATGTATCTGAACTAAATTCTATGATATATATTTGTAATTTTTGTAAATAATTAAAGTGAAAAACAACATATTTATTAAATAATTTATACTTTATGTAGAAAATTTTTACACTTCAAATCACTAAAATATAATACGTTCCGAATTAACGGTTCCTATAATTTCGGATAATTCAAGCATTCTTATAAACAATATGTAAAGAGAGTACTGATAGATTAAGTGTGAATAATGTGGTGTATAAAACTACCTGTCTGCAGTGTGACGTCACTTGTGTGGGTGAGACTGAGACAGGTTGGTGTTCGTGTTAGAATAGTAGTAAGAAGGATAAGCACTCTTCTTCTCGTGTTTTCTTTGTACATAGTGAAAGCTTTGGGCGTACAATTTGATTTTGAAAATTTTATTATACTGGATAATGAGCCCAGCTGGAGGAAGAGTGCTATTCTGAAGTTGTCCATATTAACTTGCAGACGTATAGTAGCAATATTAAAAATTATTTTGATAGGTTATGTAGTATGTATATGCCATTGTTGTATAAATTAAAAACATCCAAGAATTAGTGTTGCATTGGTGATAGTTTGTATGGTGGATCTTTTTGTTGTTTAATAATTTTATGAATAGTTTATTTTGTTTGTGTGTTTTATTATTGTTGCTCTCTCAGTTTTGTTACTGTTTTCAATTATGTTTAAGATGAATTTATGACTCTCACGACTTTGGTGAGTTATCTCACTAAGTTTCAAACAATTGTTGTTAGTGTACTTGTACTTTATATACGTACTTATAATGGAATGTAAAATAGTTTTCAGGCGTTAAGCGTAACAAATTAGTTGTCGAAACACTGCGTTAAATAAATAAACTTCACTCGATATTCAACCAGCTTATCAATAGTTACCTCCTGGGCACAAATAAAAATGAAATTTTTTCTTTGTTGACCTGTGAATATTATATATATATACACTACTTGTTAAAAAAGGAGTTTATGTAGATTTGAGCTTTCACAATACTAATATAACGAAGAATAAAAGACGCTCTATAAGAACAGCGGGTTATTTTTTCAACTTTGTAAACTCTTTTCGTTGTAATGGAAACATATTCTTTCATCGCGCCCATCCGCTTTAAGACTTTGTAAGGAACTGTGCAAGCTAAACTTACAAACAGTAAATGATTGATGCTAAGAACGATCAAAGCCTTCAACACCTGAATAGACATAACAGTCTTTCGACTAGAAAAACCAATAAAGTGCAGCCAGTGCCTCTCAAACCCTGAATTATTGGGTCGTAAAATTTTGTTCTGACTTTCCTTTCAGTATTTTTTAGTTCGAGGAACAAATTGACCGCTGGAGTAAGTGCTTTGGATAAGAAGAAATCGTCTCGTGTACCTGCCCGAGTAAATCTAATTTGCACACACTGCCTCCTGGATACTGTACAGTACTGTGTGGATTGTTCTGAAGTGAAAACGTCTACAGCGACGCCTATAAAAACTTACTGGAGGGACTCAATCTACAATTTCGCGACAGTAAAATTTCCGACAGGTTAATGTATGAGTCAAAGTGAATAAAATGACAGCATATGATTTCATACATACGCGCGCGCGCACACACACACAAACACCACTAGATTTTTATACAATAGTATAGATAGTATAGATTAAACCCAAATAAATATATCAAGCTATAAATTTACCGATATTGTTTTGAAAAACCAAGCTTCTGCTTGTAACATAACATTTGTAAAGTATAACTAACCTTGAAAAATAAATAACAACGGACAATTACTATCACCTGTTTAAATTGGTTCAAGAGTGACCTTTACAGGTGATTATCAGCTGATTAAGCCAAGTCAAATATATAATGCAGTATAGATAATTGATAGAGGGAGTTTTCAAAGCCAATGGGGCGGTGCCCTGGCGGAAAATAAAAATAGGTCTATATGTTAACCAGGCACCATAAGAATATCCATGTAAAATTTCAACTTAATGGGTCCAGTAATTTTTACATGATTGAGTAACAAACACACACACACACACCATTAGATTTTTATATAATAGAATAGATTGTTAAAAAAAGGTTATTATTAAATAGTTTTGATCAGTTAATAAATGTATAAGTTTATTTAATTATTGACAAATCACAATACAAATAATTTAATATAACTATAATAATAAGTTACATATTTCTAACTCAATTTATGAAAGGAAAACCTTCTTTAGCGTCTGATATCTTTCAGGAACAAATTTGAAATGAATATGTTTTAAAAAAATGGTATTCAGTAAACATGTAATAAATGTTTTTGTTAGCCACATAATTTTATTATTAACTACAATAAATATTAGTCTTTATTAAAGATGTTGAACACAATACAGGCTGGGGAACATCCTGTGAATAGTTTAAGAAGAAGAGCACTTACCGGGCAGATGGCTGCCGATATGGTATATCTTGTGAGTGTACTGCCCCTTGCCCCCGGGCCCGTTGTCGTACGGCTCGTTTACTAATATCTCCACCCCGCTTCCCGCCCCTTTACTTTCTTCTCTGCTTTTTTTCTGTAACACAAAGAAAATCCAAACTTAAAACTCCAATTGCCGAAATTGTATAAAACTTTAATTTCATTATCAAAGTGAAACTATCTTACTTTAAACAACTCCTCCACTTACATTGAGACGGTGAAACTATCTTACTTTAAACAACTCCTCCACTTACATTGAGACAGCGAAACTATCTTACTTTAAACAACTCCTCCACTTACACTGAGACAGCGAAACTATCTTACTTTAAACAACTCCTCCACTTACATTGAGACAGTGAAACTATCTTACTTTAAACAACTCCTCCACTTACACTGAGACAGCGAAACTATCTTACTTTAAACAACTCCTCCACTTACATTGAGACAGTGAAACTATCTTACTTTAAACAACTCCTCCACTTACATTGAGACAGTGAAACTATCTTACTTTAAACAACTCCTCCACTTACATTGAGACAGCGAAACTATCTTACTTTAAACAACTCCTCCACTTACATTGAGACAGTGAAACTATCTTACTTTAAACAACTCCTCCACTTACATTGAGACAGCGAAACTATCTTACTTTAAACAACTCCTCCACTTACATTGAGACAGCGAAACTATCTTACTTTAAACAACTCCTCCACTTACATTGAGACAGGAAACTATCTTACTTTAAACAACTCCTCCACTTACATTGAGACAGTGAAACTATCTTACTTTAAACAACTCCTCCACTTACATTGAGACAGTGAAACTATCTTACTTTAAACAACTCCTCCACTTACATTGAGACAGTGAAACTATCTTACTTTAAACAACTCCTCCACTTACATTGAGACAGTGAAACTATCTTACTTTAAACAACTCCTCCACTTACATTGAGACAGTGAAACTATCTTACTTTAAACAACTCCTCCACTTACATTGAGACAGTGAAACTATCTTACTTTAAACAACTCCTCCACTTACATTGAGACAGTGAAACTATCTTACTTTAAACAACTCCTCCACTTATATTGGGACAGCGAAACTATCTTACTTTAAACAACTCCTCCACTTACATTGAGACAGTGAAACTATCTTACTTTAAACAACTCCTCCACTTACATTGAGACAGCGAAACTATCGTACTTTAAACAACTCCTCCACTTACATTGAGACAGCGAAACTATCTTACTTTAAACAACTCCTCCACTTACATTGAGACAGCGAAACTATCTTACTTTAAACAACTCCTCCACTTACATTGAGACAGCGAAACTATCTTACTTTAAACAACTCCTCCACTTACATTGAGACAGCGAAACTATCTTACTTTAAACAACTCCTCCACTTACATTGAGACAGCGAAACTATCTTACTTTAAACAACTCCTCCACTTACATTGAGACAGCGAAACTATCTTACTTTAAACAACTCCTCCACTTACATTGAGACAGCGAAACTATCTTACTTTAAACAACTCCTCCACTTCCATTGAGACAGCGAAACTATCTTACTTTAAACAACTCCTCCACTTACATTGAGACAGTGAAACTATCTTACTTTAAACAACTCCTCCACTTACATTGAGACAGTGAAACTATCTTACTTTAAACAACTCCTCCACTTACATTGAGACAGTGAAACTATCTTACTTTAAACAACTCCTCCACTTACATTGAGACAGTGAAACTATCTTACTTTAAACAACTCCTCCACTTATATTGGGACAGCGAAACTATCTTACTTTAAACAACTCCTCCACTTACATTGAGACAGTGAAACTATCTTACTTTAAACAACTCCTCCACTTACATTGAGACAGCGAAACTATCTTACTTTAAACAACTCCTCCACTTACATTGAGACAGTGAAACTATCTTACTTTAAACAACTCTTCCACTTACATTGAGACAGTGAAACTATCTTACTTTAAACAACTCCTCCACTTACATTGGGACAGTGAAACTATCTTACTTTAAACAACTCCTCCACTTACATTGGGACAGTGAAACTATCTTACTTTAAACAACTCCTCCACTTACACTGAGACAGCGAAACTATCTTACTTTAAACAACTCCTCCACTTACACTGAGACAGCGAAACTATCTTACTTTAAACAACTCCTCCACTTACACTGAGACAGCGAAACTATCTTACTTTAAACAACTCCTCCACTTACACTGAGACAGCGAAACTATCTTACTTTAAACAACTCCTCCACTTACATTGGGACAGCGAAACTATCTTACTTTAAACAACTCCTCCACTTACATTGAGACAGCGAAACTATCTTACTTTAAACAACTCCTCCACTTACATTGAGACAGTGAAACTATCTTACTTTAAACAACTCCTCCACTTACATTGAGACAGTGAAACTATCTTACTTTAAACAACTCCTCCACTTACATTGAGACAGTGAAACTATCTTACTTTAAACAACTCCTCCACTTACATTGAGACAGGGAAACTATCTTACTTTAAACAACTCCTCCACTTACATTGAGACAGTGAAACTATCTTACTTTAAACAACTCCTCCACTTACATTGAGACAGCGAAACTATCTTACTTTAAACAACTCCTCCACTTACATTGGGACAGTGAATCTATCTTACTTTAAACAACTCCTCCACTTACACTGAGACAGCGAAACTATCTTACTTTAAACAACTCCTCCACTTACACTGAGACAGCGAAACTATCTTACTTTAAACAACTCCTCCACTTACACTGAGACAGCGAAACTATCTTACTTTAAACAACTCCTCCACTTACACTGAGACAGCGAAACTATCTTACTTTAAACAACTCCTCCACTTACATTGGGACAGCGAAACTATCTTACTTTAAACAACTCCTCCACTTACATTGAGACAGCGAAACTATCTTACTTTAAACAACTCCTCCACTTACATTGAGACAGTGAAACTATCTTACTTTAAACAACTCCTCCACTTACATTGAGACAGTGAAACTATCTTACTTTAAACAACTCCTCCACTTACATTGAGACAGTGAAACTATCTTACTTTAAACAACTCCTCCACTTACATTGAGACAGTGAAACTATCTTACTTTAAACAACTCCTCCACTTACATTGAGACAGTGAAACTATCTTACTTTAAACAACTCCTCCACTTACATTGAGACAGTGAAACTATCTTACTTTAAACAACTCCTCCACTTACATTGAGACAATGAAACTATCTTACTTTAAACAACTCCTCCACTTACATTGAGACAGTGAAACTATCTTACTTTAAACAACTCCTCCACTTACATTGAGACAGTGAAACTATCTTACTTTAAGCAACTCCTCCACTTACATTGAGACAGTGAAACTATCTTACTTTAAACAACTCCTCCACTTACATTGAGACAGTGAAACTATCTTACTTTAAACAACTCCTCCACTTACATTGAGACAGTGAAACTATCTTACTTTAAACAACTCCTCCACTTACATTGAGACAGTGAAACTATCTTACTTTAAACAACTCCTCCACTTACATTGAGACGGTGAAACTATCTTACTTTAAACAACTCCTCCACTTACATTGAGACAGTGAAACTATCTTACTTTAAACAACTCCTCCACTTACATTGAGACAGTGAAACTATCTTACTTTAAACAACTCCTCCACTTACATTGAGACAGTGAAACTATCTTACTTTAAACAACTCCTCCACTTACATTGAGACAGTGAAACTATCTTACTTTAAACAACTCCTCCACTTACATTGAGACAGTGAAACTATCTTACTTTAAACAACTCCTCCACTTACATTGGGACAGTGAAACTATCTTACTTTAAACAACTCCTCCACTTACACTGAGACAGCGAAACTATCTTACTTTAAACAACTCCTCCACTTACACTGAGACAGCGAAACTATCTTACTTTAAACAACTCCTCCACTTACACTGAGACAGCGAAACTATCTTACTTTAAACAACTCCTCCACTTACATTGAGACAGTGAAACTATCTTACTTTAAACAACTCCTCCACTTACATTGAGACAGTGAAACTATCTTACTTTAAACAACTCCTCCACTTACATTGAGACAGTGAAACTATCTTACTTTAAACAACTCCTCCACTTACATTGAGACAGTGAAACTATCTTACTTTAAACAACTCCTCCACTTACATTGAGACAGCGAAACTATCTTACTTTAAACAACTCCTCCACTTACATTGGGACAGCGAAACTATCTTACTTTAAACAACTCCTCCACTTACATTGAGACAGGGAAACTATCTTACTTTAAACAACTCCTCCACTTACATTGAGACAGCGAAACTATCTTACTTTAAACAACTCCTCCACTTACATTGGGACAGTGAAACTATCTTACTTTAAACAACTCCTCCACTTACACTGAGACAGCGAAACTATCTTACTTTAAACAACTCCTCCACTTACACTGAGACAGCGAAACTATCTTACTTTAAACAACTCCTCCACTTACACTGAGACAGCGAAACTATCTTACTTTAAACAACTCCTCCACTTACACTGAGACAGCGAAACTATCTTACTTTAAACAACTCCTCCACTTACATTGGGACAGCGAAACTATCTTACTTTAAACAACTCCTCCACTTACATTGAGACAGCGAAACTATCTTACTTTAAACAACTCCTCCACTTACATTGAGACAGTGAAACTATCTTACTTTAAACAACTCCTCCACTTACATTGAGACAGTGAAACTATCTTACTTTAAACAACTCCTCCACTTACATTGAGACAGTGAAACTATCTTACTTTAAACAACTCCTCCACTTACATTGAGACAGTGAAACTATCTTACTTTAAACAACTCCTCCACTTACATTGAGACAGTGAAACTATCTTACTTTAAACAACTCCTCCACTTACATTGAGACAGTGAAACTATCTTACTTTAAACAACTCCTCCACTTACATTGAGACAGTGAAACTATCTTACTTTAAACAACTCCTCCACTTACATTGAGACAGTGAAACTATCTTACTTTAAACAACTCCTCCACTTACATTGAGACAGTGAAACTATCTTACTTTAAACAACTCCTCCACTTACATTGAGACAGTGAAACTATCTTACTTTAAACAACTCCTCCACTTACATTGAGACAGTGAAACTATCTTACTTTAAACAACTCCTCCACTTACATTGAGACAGTGAAACTATCTTACATTAAACAACTCCTCCACTTACATTGAGACAGTGAAACTATCTTACTTTAAACAACTCCTCCACTTACATTGAGACAGTGAAACTATCTTACTTTAAACAACTCCTCCACTTACATTGAGACAGTGAAACTATCTTACTTTAAGCAACTCCTCCACTTACATTGAGACAGTGAAACTATCTTACTTTAAACAACTCCTCCACTTACATTGAGACAGTGAAACTATCTTACTTTAAACAACTCCTCCACTTACATTGAGACAGTGAAACTATCTTACTTTAAACAACTCCTCCACTTACATTGAGACAGTGAAACTATCTTACTTTAAACAACTCCTCCACTTACATTGAGACAGTGAAACTATCTTACTTTAAACAACTCCTCCACTTACATTGAGACAGTGAAACTATCTTACTTTAAACAACTCCTCCACTTACATTGAGACAGTGAAACTATCTTACTTTAAACAACTCCTCCACTTACATTGAGACAGTGAAACTATCTTACTTTAAACCACTCCTCCACTTACATTGAGACAGTGAAACTATCTTACTTTAAACAACTCCTCCACTTACATTGAGACAGTGAAACTATCTTACTTTAAACAACTCCTCCACTTACATTGAGACAGTGAAACTATCTTACTTTAAGCAACTCCTCCACTTACATTGAGACAGTGAAACTATCTTACTTTAAACAACTCCTCCACTTACATTGAGACAGTGAAACTATCTTACTTTAAACAACTCCTCCACTTACATTGAGACAGTGAAACTATCTTACTTTAAACAACTCCTCCACTTACACTGAGACAGCGAAACTATCTTACTTTAAACAACTCCTCCACTTACACTGAGACAGCGAAACTATCTTACTTTAAACAACTCCTCCACTTACACTGAGACAGCGAAACTATCTTACTTTAAACAACTCCTCCACTTACACTGAGACAGCGAAACTATCTTACTTTAAACAACTCCTCCACTTACATTGAGACAGCGAAACTATCTTACTTTAAACAACTCCTCCACTTACATTGGGACAGCGAAACTATCTTACTTTAAACAACTCCTCCACTTACATTGAGACAGGGAAACTATCTTACTTTAAACAACTCCTCCACTTACATTGAGACAGCGAAACTATCTTACTTTAAACAACTCCTCCACTTACATTGAGACAGCGAAACTATCTTACTTTAAACAACTCCTCCACTTACATTGAGACAGTGAAACTATCTTACTTTAAACAACTCCTCCACTTACATTGAGACAGCGAAACTATCTTACTTTAAACAACTCCTCCACTTACATTGAGACAGTGAAACTATCTTACTTTAAACAACTCCTCCACTTACATTGAGACAGTGAAACTATCTTACTTTAAACAACTCCTCCACTTACATTGAGACAGTGAAACTATCTTACTTTAAACAACTCCTCCACTTACATTGAGACAGTGAAACTATCTTACTTTAAACAACTCCTCCACTTACATTGAGACAGTGAAACTATCTTACTTTAAACAACTCCTCCACTTACATTGAGACAGTGAAACTATCTTACTTTAAACAACTCCTCCACTTACATTGAGACAGTGAAACTATCTTACTTTAAACAACTCCTCCACTTACATTGAGACAGTGAAACTATCTTACTTTAAACAACTCCTCCACTTACATTGAGACAGTGAAACTATCTTACTTTAAACAACTCCTCCACTTACATTGAGACAGTGAAACTATCTTACTTTAAACAACTCCTCCACTTACATTGAGACAGCGAAACTATCTTACTTTAAACAACTCCTCCACTTACATTGAGACAGTGAAACTATCTTACTTTAAACAACTCCTCCACTTACATTGATACAGTGAAACTATCTTACTTTAAACAACTCCTCCACTTACATTGAGACAGTGAAACTATCTTACTTTAAACAACTCCTCCACTTACATTGAGACAGTGAAACTATCTTACTTTAAACAACTCCTCCACTTACATTGAGACAGCGAAACTATCTTACTTTAAACAACTCCTCCACTTACATTGAGACAGGAAACTATCTTACTTTAAACAACTCCTCCACTTACATTGAGACGGTGAAACTATCTTACTTTAAACAACTCCTCCACTTACATTGAGACGGTGAAACTATCTTACTTTAAACAACTCCTCCACTTACATTGAGACGGTGAAACTATCTTACTTTAAACAACTCCTCCGCTTACATTGAGACAGTGAAACTATCTTACTTTAAACAACTCCTCCGCTTACATTGAGACAGTGAAACTATCTTACTTTAAACAACTCCTCCGCTTACATTGAGACGGCGAAACTATCTTACTTTAAACAACTCCTCCACTTACATTGAGACAGTGAAACTATCTTACTTTAAACAACTCCTCCGCTTACATTGAGACGGCGAAACTATCTTACTTTAAACAACTCCTCCACTTACATTGAGACGGCGAAACTATCTTACTTTAAACAACTCCTCCACTTACATTGAGACGGTGAAACTATCTTACTTTAAACAACTTCTCCACTTACATTGAGACCGTGAAACTATCTTACTTTAAACAACTCCTCCACTTACATTGAGACAGTGAAACTATCTTACTTTAAACAACTCCTCCACTTACATTGAGACGGTGAAACTATCTTACTTTAAACAACTCCTCCACTTACATTGAGACGGTGAAACTATCTTACTTTAAACAACTCCTCCACTTACATTGAGACGGTGAAACTATCTTACTTTAAACAACTCCTCCACTTACATTGAGACAGTGAAACTATCTTACTTTAAACAACTCCTCCACTTACATTGAGACAGTGAAACTATCTTACTTTAAACAACTCCTCCACTTACATTGAGACAGTGAAACTATCTTACTTTAAACAACTCCTCCACTTACACTGAGACAGCGAAACTATCTTACTTTAAACAACTCCTCCACTTACATTGAGACAGTGAAACTATCTTACTTTAAACAACTCCTCCGCTTACATTGAGACAGCGAAACTATCTTACTTTAAACAACTCCTCCACTTACATTGAGACGGTGAAACTATCTTACTTTAAACAACTCCTCCACTTACATTGAGACGGTGAAACTATCTTACTTTAAACAACTCCTCCACTTACATTGAGACAGTGAAACAACGGTTATAATAAAGACAAGAAATACAGCGCTGGAAAGAAAGAAGATTGAAACCCAAGGAGGAGAAAATAATATATAAATAAATTACATCAGAAACACCCTAGGAATATGTTAAACAATCCTTCCAAATTTCATTAACTTCTGTTCAGTGGTTCAGACGTCCATAAGATAGATACATACACACATACATACATACATCGGCAGTGATAAAAGGGAAGGTACCAATACATCAGAAGAAAACAATAGATATGCAAAATAAAGGAACCATTGCTAAAGAAGTCCAGTGCTCTTCAGATTGACTAATGGTCAAAACTGCCTTGAGGCGCGATTATATGTACCTGTACGCAGACGGTTCTAAAACATGGAGAATATGTGAAACCCGTCAACTGAAGAGGGGATGATTTCCCTAGGAAATTGAGAAGCCTGCTGCACTCAATGCATGTGTGTGTTTATATATATATATATATATATATATATATATATATATATATATATATATATATATATATATATATATATATATACATGCAGTAGAGTCTCGATAATTCGAAGTAAGTTCCTGTGCACTAGAGAAAAAAGGAGTTTCAATGAACCCTAGTTGAAAGCCCAAATCATTTCTTTTGCGTACTGTATTAATATAAACATTTCTTGGAAGCCCAACTCATTTCCTTTGCATACCGTACGGCTATAAGCATAAAACAAAAGGTTTTGCCGGGGGTATATCACATTTTATCACGCTTAAAACAAAAGGTTTTGCCAGGGGTGTATCACATTTTATCACGCTTAAAACAAAAGGTTTTGCCAGGGGTATATCACATTTTATCACGTAAAACAAAAGGTTTTGCCAGGGGTATATCACATTTTATCACGCTTAAAACAAAAGGTTTTGCCAGGGGTATATCACATTTTATCACGCTTAAAACAAAAGGTTTTGCCAGGGGTATATCACATTTTATCACGCTTAAAACAAAAGGTTTTGCCAGGGGTATATCACATTTTATCACGCTTAAAACAAAAGGTTTTGCCAGGGGTATATCAAATTTTATCACGCTTAAAACAAAAGGTTTTGCCAGGGGTGTATCACATTTTATCACGCTTAAAACAAAAGGTTTTGCCAGGGGTATATCACATTTTATCACGCTTAAAACAAAAGGTTTTGCCAGGGGTATATCACATTTTATCACGTAAAACAAAAGGTTTTGCCGGGGGTATATCACATTTTATCACGCTTAAAACAAAAGGTTTTGCCAGGGGTGTATCACATTTTATCACGCTTAAAACAAAAGGTTTTGCCAGGGGTACATCACATTTTATCACGCTTAAAACAAAAGGTTTTGCCAGGGGTACATCACATTTTATCACGCTTAAAACAAAAGGTTTTGCCAGGGGTACATCACATTTTATCACGCTTAAAACAAAAGGTTTTGCCAGGGGTACATCACATTTTATCACGCTTAAAACAAAAGGTTTTGCCAGGGGTACATCACATTTTATCACGCTTAAAACAAAAGGTTTTGCCAGGGGTGTATCACATTTTATCACGCTTAAAACAAAAGGTTTTGCCAGGGGTGTATCACATTTTATCACGCTTAAAACAAAAGGTTTTGCCAGGGGTACATCACATTTTATCACGCTTAAAACAAAAGGTTTTGCCAGGGGTACATCACATTTTATCACGCTTAAAACAAAAGGTTTTGCCAGGGGTACATCACATTTTATCACGCTTAAAACAAAAGGTTTTGCCAGGGGTACATCACATTTTATCACGCTTAAAACAAAAGGTTTTGCCAGGGGTGTATCACATTTTATCACGCTTAAAACAAAAGGTTTTGCCATGGTGGGCCCCTATATCACAATATTTTTTATTATTTGGCTTTGTTATTGATCATTTACAACCAACTAAGGTTCCAAAACAAACAATTCCAAAGATAAAAATAAACCCTGTTTAAATTAGTTTATTCCATAAATTCCCTCGTTTTGGGAACCTATAAAGCCTTTGGGAAGTTCCCTGGAAATATTCCCATTTATAAACTCCCTTCCCACCGGGGATATTCCCGGCGCACATCACTTACCCGTCGAGCGTTGATGCGATATAACAAGAAAGAAAGCACGCTGTGAAAAAATATTAATTTAAATTGTGTACTTCTTATTGAAAATAGATTTATATAGTTGGGAAAATATTTCAAATTTTCGTTTCAATTGAATTTATTTCTTCGAGCCCTTTTGGTTAGTCACATCTCAAAATGAGATTCCTGTTCTTTACAGAGAACTGAATTCACGAATCCTAACCACGTACTTGTGGTTACTGAAAACAACTAATTTATAACTACCGACCTATATATATATATATATATATATATATATATATATATATATATATATATATATATATATATATATATATATATATATATATATATATGAAATCATTCGACATCATGGTTACTAAATAAATTTCAGTCCGTATTTTCAAGATTAAAAATAATATCCTAGTTCGTATCTTTCTCAAAACCAAATATTTAAACCAAATTCTACATCTATTACATTTAAATAATACATTACACATAAGAAATAGAATCCATATTTATTATATTAGAATAATTTAGTCATTAATTTAATAACTTATAAATTGAAGAAGTTTTCAATTCAGTAACATTTTACTTAATATTGTGCAGTAAATAATGTAATATAACTTATGCGTTAGAACAGCTGTTATGCAAACACATATAAAAATTGCTGTATGAAATATTTTTATTTGATTTAAGTATCAGCTGTAGGCTACGACATAGCGTGATTACCGCCATCTATTAATTATTAGTTGCATCTATATTAATAACTCTAGATTTCAAATTAAGTTACTGAATGTTGGAACAAAAGTTAGTAGGCTAATATTTTCTATGGGATTAAGTATTTAATTTCATTTATATCGTTTGCAAACACGAGCACATTTGTACTATGCCGGACACATAGCCAACATCTTCCCGACGTCGGATTAGTTGCTTCCACAATATTAATGATTGAATAGTACCTCAATCCTCTATTAGAAAAGTAGTAGAATTTCTAATGCTTATGTTTGAAAAATGCACAACGTCATCATACTATTGTACTAAGAACAACATCCTAACACAAATATGATATACACTATTCTATAATTAAATTGTGATGCACATCGGATATATTCTATTTACATTATGATGCAAATCTGATATATTCCATTTACATTCTGATGCAAATCGGATATAATATATAATTACATTGTGATGCAAATCGGATATATTCTATTTAGATTCTAATGCAAATCGAACATATTCTATTTACATTATGATGCAAATCGAACATATTCTTTTAACATTCTGATCCATATCCATCATATTATTTTACATTGTGATGCAAGTCGGATCTATTCTATTTACATTCTGATGCAAATCTGATATATTCCATTTACATTCT
>JBAIZL010000009.1:3874192-3886692 GCA_036971475.1 Prosapia bicincta
TAATGCAGCAAGATAACCTAGCCACTACACTTGTCACGCAGGTGGAGATATTTTTGGCAAGACAATCAATATTCAACAGGCTAATGCAGCAAGATAACCTAGCCACTACACTTGTCACGCAGGTGGAGATATTTTAGGAAAGACAATCGATATTCAACAGGCTAATGCAGCAAGATAACCTAGCCACTACACTTGTCACGCAGGTGGAGATATTTTTGGCAAGACAATCAATATTCAACAGGCTAATGCAGCAAGATAACCTAGCCACTACACTTGTCACGCAGGTGGAGATATTTTTGGCAAGACAATCAATATTCAACAGGCTAATGCAGCAAGATAACCTAGCCACTACACTTGTCACGCAGGTGGAGATATTTTTGGAAAGACAATCGATATTCAACAGGCTAATGCAGCAAGATAACCTAGCCACTACACTTGTCACGCAGGTGGAGATATTTTTGGCAAGACAATCAATATTCAACAGGCTAATGCAGCAAGATAACCTAGCCACTACACTTGTCACGCAGGTGGAGATATTTTAGGAAAGACAATCGATATTCAACAGGCTAATGCAGCAAGATAACCTAGCCACTACACTTGTCACGCAGGTGGAGATATTTTTGGCAAGACAATCAATATTCAACAGGCTAATGCAGCAAGATAACCTAGCCACTACACTTGTCACGCAGGTGGAGATATTTTTGGCAAGACAATCAATATTCAACAGGCTAATGCAGCAAGATAACCTAGCCACTACACTTGTCACGCAGGTGGAGATATTTTAGGAAAGACAATCGATATTCAACAGGCTAATGCAGCAAGATAACCTAGCCACTACACTTGTCACGCAGGTGGAGATATTTTAGGAAAGACAATCAATATTCAACAGGCTAATGCAGCAAGATAACCTAGCCACTACACTTGTCACGCAGGTGGAGATATTTTTGGCAAGACAATCAATATTCAACAGGCTAATGCAGCAAGATAACCTAGCCACTACACTTGTCACGCAGGTGGAGATATTTTTGGAAAGACAATCGATATTCAACAGGCTAATGCAGCAAGATAACCTAGCCACTACACTTGTCACGCAGGTGGAGATATTTTTGGCAAGACAATCAATATTCTACAGGCTAATGCAGCAAGATAACCTAGCCACTACACTTGTCACGCAGGTGGAGATATTTTTGGAAAGACAATCGATATTCAACAGGCTAATGCAGCAAGATAACCTAGCCACTACACTTGTCACGCAGGTGGAGATATTTTTGGAAAGACAATCGATATTCAACAGGCTAATGCAGCAAGATAACCTAGCCACTACACTTGTCACGCAGGTGGAGATATTTTTGGAAAGATAATCGATATTCAACAGGCTAATGCAGCAAGATAACCTAGCCACTACACTTGTCACGCAGGTGGAGATATTTTTGGCAAGACAATCAATATTCTACAGGCTAATGCAGCAAGATAACCTAGCCACTACACTTGTCACGCAGGTGGAGATATTTTAGGAAAGACAATCGATATTCAACAGGCTAATGCAGCAAGATAACCTAGCCACTACACTTGTCACGCAGGTGGAGATATTTTTGGAAAGACAATCGATATTCAACAGGCTAATGCAGCAAGATAACCTAGCCACTACACTTGTCACGCAGGTGGAGATATTTTTGGCAAGACAATCAATATTCAACAGGCTAATGCAGCAAGATAACCTAGCCACTACACTTGCCACGCAGGTGGAGATATTTTTGGCAAGACAATCAATATTCTACAGGCTAATGCAGCAAGATAACCTAGCCACTACACTTGTCACGCAGGTGGAGATATTTTTGGCAAGACAATCGATATTCAACAGGCTAATGCAGCAAGATAACCTAGCCACTACACTTGCCACGCAGGTGGAGATATTTTTGGCAAGACAATCAATATTCTACAGGCTAATGCAGCAAGATAACCTAGCCACTACACTTGTCACGCAGGTGGAGATATTTTTGGCAAGACAATCAATATTCAACAGGCTAATGCAGCAAGATAACCTAGCCACTACACTTGTCACGCAGGTGGAGATATTTTTGGAAAGACAATCGATATTCAACAGGCTAATGCAGCAAGATAACCTAGCCACTACACTTGTCACGCAGGTGGAGATATTTTTGGCAAGACAATCAATATTCAACAGGCTAATGCAGCAAGATAACCTAGCCACTACACTTGTCACGCAGGTGGAGATATTTTTGGAAAGACAATCGATATTCAACAGGCTAATGCAGCAAGATAACCTAGCCACTACACTTGCCACGCAGGTGGAGATATTTTTGGCAAGACAATCAATATTCTACAGGCTAATGCAGCAAGATAACCTAGCCACTACACTTGCCACGCAGGTGGAGATATTTTTGGCAAGACAATCAATTTTCTACAGGCTAATGTAGCAAGATAACCTAGCCACTACACGTGTCACGCAGGTGGAGATATTTTTGGCAAGACAATCAATATTCTACAGGCTAATGCAGCAAGATAACCTAGCCACTACACTTGTCACGCAGGTGGAGATATTTTTGGCAAGACAATCAATATTCTACAGGCTAATGCAGCAAGATAACCTAGCCACTACACTTGCCACGCAGGTGGAGATATTTTTGGCAAGACAATCAATATTCTACAGGCTAATGCAGCAAGATAACCTAGCCACTACACTTGCCACGCAGGTGGAGATATTTTTGGCAAGACAATCAATATTCTACAGGCTAATGCAGCAAGATAACCTAGCCACTACACTTGCCACGCAGGTGGAGATATTTTTGGCAAGACAATCAATATTCTACAGGCTAATGCAGCAAGATAACCTAGCCACTACACTTGCCACGCAGGTGGAGATATTTTTGGCAAGACAATCAATATTCTACAGGCTAATGTAGCAAGATAACCTAGCCACTACACGTGTCACGCAGGTGGAGATATTTTTGGCAAGACAATCAATATTCTACAGGCTAATGCAGCAAGATAACCTAGCCACTACACTTGTCACGCAGGTGGAGATATTTTTGGCAAGACAATCAATATTCTACAGGCTAATGTAGCAAGATAACCTAGCCACTACACTTGTCACGCAGGTGGAGATATTTTTGGCAAGACAATCAATATTCAACAGGCTAATGCAGCAAGATAACCTAGCCACTACACTTGTCACGCAGGTGGAGATATTTTTGGCAAGACAATCAATATTCAACAGGCTAATGCAGCAAGATAACCTAGCCACTACACTTGTCACGCAGGTGGAGATATTTTTGGCAAGACAATCGATATTCAACAGGCTAATGCAGCAAGATAACCTAGCCACTACACTTGTCACGCAGGTGGAGATATTTTTGGCAAGACAATCAATATTCAACAGGCTAATGCAGCAAGATAACCTAGCCACTACACTTGTCACGCAGGTGGAGATATTTTTGGAAAGACAATCGATATTCAACAGGCTAATGCAGCAAGATAACCTAGCCACTACACTTGTCACGCAGGTGGAGATATTTTTGGAAAGACAATCGATATTCAACAGGCTAATGCAGCAAGATAACCTAGAGATGACAACTATGTTAAAAGTAGCATAATCAATCGAAGGCAAATTAAAATTACTTCAACTGACACACCACACTCACAACAGCACATACAAAGCAATCATTTCTATGTACGCAGCCAAATGTCAGTAGGTCGGTGGTAGTGCAGAACCTGCGCTTACAATAAACTACTAGCATTGCCCTCCACGTACTGAAAAACTGAACTGTGAACGCACACTAGAGATGCCAACTATGTTGCAAGTAGCATAATCAATCGAAGGCAAACTAAAATTACTTCAACTGACACACCACACTCACAATAGCACATACAAAGCAATCATTTCTATGTACGCAGCCAAATGTCAGTAGGTCGGTGGTAGTGCAGAACCTGCGCTTACAATAAACTACTAGCATTGCCCTCCACGTACTGAAAAACTGAACTGTGAACGCACACTAGAGATGCCAACTATGTTGCAAGTAGCATAATCAATCGAAGGCAAACTAAAATTACTTCAACTGACACACCACACTCACAATAGCACATACAAAGCAATCATTTCTATGTACGCAGCCAAATGTCAGTAGGCCGGCGGTAGTGCAGAACCTGCGCTTACAATAAACTACTAGCATTGCCCTCCACGTACTGAAAAACTGAACTGTGAACGCACACTAGAGATGCCAACTATGTTGCAAGTAGCATAATCAATCGAAGGCAAACTAAAATTACTTCAACTGACACACCACACTCACAATAGCACATACAAAGCAATCATTTCTATGTACGCAGAAAAATGTCAGTAGGTCGGTGGTAGTGCAGAACCTGCGCTTACAATAAACTACTAGCATTGCCCTCCACCAACTGAAATACCGAACTGTGAACGCACTCTAGAGATGCCAACTATGTTGCAAGTAGCATAATCAATCGAAGGCAAACTAAAATTACTTTAACTGACACACCACACTCACAATAGCACATACAAAGCAATCATTTCTATGTACGCAGCCAAATGTCAGTAGGTCGGTGGTAGTGCACAACCTGCGCTTACAATAAACTACTAGCATTGCCCTCCACCAACTGAAATACCGAACTGTGAACGCACTCTAGAGATG
The DNA here is from genome assembly GCA_036971475.1 of Prosapia bicincta. Lineage (NCBI taxonomy): Eukaryota > Metazoa > Arthropoda > Insecta > Hemiptera > Cercopidae > Prosapia > Prosapia bicincta. Next base: position 3,878,863 of record JBAIZL010000009.1, read on the forward strand.
CCAACTATGTTGCAAGTAGCATAATCAATCGAAGGCAAACTAAAATTACTTTAACTGACACACCACACTCACAATAGCACATACAAAGCAATCATTTCTATGTACGCAGCTAAATGTCAGTAGGACGGTAGTAGTGCAGAGCCTGCGCTTACAATATACTACTAGCATTGCCCTCCACGTACTGAAAAACTGAACTGTGAACGCACACTAGAGATGCCAACTATGTTGCAAGTAGCATAATCAATCGAAGGCAAACTAAAATTACTTTAACTGACACACCACACTCACAACAGCACATACAAAGCAATCATTTCTATGTACGCAGCCAAATGTCAGTAGGTCGGTGGTAGTGCAGAACCTGCGCTTACAATAAACTACTAGCATTGATCTCCACGTACTGAAAAACTGAACTGTGAACGCACACTAGAGATGCCAACTATGTTGCAAGTAGCATAATCAATCGAAGGCAAACTAAAATTACTTCAACTGACACACCACACTCACAATAGCACATACAAAGCAATCATTTCTATGTACGCAGCCAAATGTCAGTAGGTCGGTGGTAGTGCAGAACCTGCGCTTACAATAAACTACTAGCATTGCCCTCCACGTACTGAAAAACTGAACTGTGAACGCACACTAGAGATGCCAACTATGTTGCAAGTAGCATAATCAATCGAAGGCAAACTAAAATTACTTCAACTGACACACCACACTCACAATAGCACATACAAAGCAATCATTTCTATGTACGCAGCCAAATGTCAGTAGGTCGGTGGTAGTGCAGAACCTGCGCTTACAATAAACTACTAGCATTGCCCTCCACGTACTGAAAAACTGAACTGTGAACGCACACTAGAGATGCCAACTATGTTGCAAGTAGCATAATCAATCGAAGGCAAACTAAAATTACTTCAACTGACACACCACACTCACAATAGCACATACAAAGCAATCATTTCTATGTACGCAGCCAAATGTCAGTAGGTCGGTGGTAGTGCAGAACCTGCGCTTACAATAAACTACTAGCATTGCCCTCCACGTACTGAAAAACTGAACTGTGAACGCACACTAGAGATGCCAACTATGTTGCAAGTAGCATAATCAATCGAAGGCAAACTAAAATTACTTCAACTGACACACCACACTCACAATAGCACATACAAAGCAATCATTTCTATGTACGCAGCCAAATGTCAGTAGGTCGGTGGTAGTGCAGAACCTGCGCTTACAATAAACTACTAGCATTGCCCTCCACGTACTGAAAAACTGAACTGTGAACGCACACTAGAGATGCCAACTATGTTGCAAGTAGCATAATCAATCGAAGGCAAACTAAAATTACTTCAACTGACACACCACACTCACAATAGCACATACAAAGCAATCATTTCTATGTACGCAGCCAAATGTCAGTAGGTCGGTGGTAGTGCAGAACCTGCGCTTACAATAAACTACTAGCATTGCCCTCCACGTACTGAAAAACAGAACTGTGAACGCACACTAGAGATGCCAACTATGTTGCAAGTAGCATAATCAATCGAAGGCAAACTAAAATTACTTCAACTGACACACCACACTCACAATAGCACATACAAAGCAATCATTTCTATGTACGCAGCCAAATGTCAGTAGGTCGGTGGTAGTGCAGAACCTGCGCTTACAATAAACTACTAGCATTGCCCTCCACGTACTGAAAAACTGAACTGTGAACGCACTCTAGAGATGCCAACTATGTTGCAAGTAGCATAATCAATCGAAGGCAAACTAAAATTACTTCAACTGACACACCACACTCACAATAGCACATACAAAGCAATCATTTCTATGTACGCAGCCAACTGAATCGATAGCTATTAATCTGTGGCAAAATGATACTTGTGTATATTTTATGGTTCGATGCGTTAAAATAAAACCTCCAATAGCACAAGAAACATCCGATCTGTGCGCCGGAGTCTGTGCTTACACGCGTCAGCCACAGATTGGTTCTTGGCATAACTTCCCCTCTGGCTGTAATGACAAGGACGTTCATTTTGCCTTCACCACACTTCACTTTCTCTTTACAAGTCAGGTCTCCAGTTAGAAAGCGAAATATCCTTGTCCCAAAACAAATAAGCAATTTAAAGCAATAATTCCAAAAATAATGTTTAGCAGATTCTTTTAACTCTATAGTAGAGCCTCGGTTATTCGAACCCCGACTTACCGAGTTCCGGGTTAACCAAAGTAGTAAACAAGTAATAAAAAGAAATTGAAAGTCAGTTCCTACTTAGATCAGCAAAGAAAAAGTTCTAGTTTAGTTACTTTCTATTAAATAATTACAAATAATATAAATGCAGTATCTACATACATATGCCAGAACGCAATATTAGGTGGCAAAATGGATAGCGAAATTAAGTATTAAAATTAATTAATAAATTATTATTTCAAAAAATTCTATTAACTCATTCACTATAAATTAAAAAAAAATGTATTTGGACTTGAGTGGATGAATCAACAGTATTCGTCCGTTCGGATCATATACTCTACATTGTTCGGATCATATACTCTACATTGTTCGGATCATGTACTCTACATTGTTCGGATCATATACTCTACATTGTTCGGATCATATACTCTACATAGTTCGGATCATATACTCTACATTGTTCGGATCATATACTCTACATTGTTTGGATCATATACTCTACATTGTTCGGATCATATACTCTACATTGTTCGGATCATATACTCTACATTGCTTGGATCATATACTCTACATTGTTCGGATCATATACTCTACATTGTTCGGATCATATACTCTACATTGTTCGGATCATATACTCTACATTGTTCGGATCATATACTCTACATTGTTCGGATCATATACGCTACATTGTTCGGATCATATACTCTACATTGTTCGGATCATATACTCTACATTGTTCGGATCATATACTCTACATTGTTCGGATCATATACTCTACATTGTTCGGATCATATACTCTACATTGTTCGGATCATATACTCTACATAGTTCGGATCATATACTCTACATTGTTCGGATCATATACTCTACATTGTTCGGATCATATACTCTACATTGTTCGGATCATATACTCTACATAGTTCGGATCATATACTCTACATAGTTCGGATCATATACTCTACATTGTTCGGATCATATACTCTACATTGTTCGGATCATATACTCTACATTGTTCGGATCATATACTCTACATTGTTCGGATCATATACTCTACAAAGTTCGGATCATATACTCTACATTGTTCGGATCATATACTCTACATTGTTTGGATCATATACTCTACATTGTTCGGATCATATACTCTACGTTGTTCGGATCATATACTCTACATTGTTTGGATCATATACTCTACATTGTTCGGATCATATACTCTACATTGTTCGGATCATATACTCTACATTGTTCGGATCATATACTCTACATTGTTCGGATCATATACTCTACATAGTTCGGATCATATACTCTACATTGTTCGGATCATATACTCTATATTGTTCGGATCATATACTCTACATAGTTCGGATCATATACTCTACATTGTTCGGATCATATACTCTACATTGTTCGGATCATATACTCTACATTGTTCGGATCATATACTCTACATAGTTCGGATCATATACTCTACATTGTTCGGATCATATACTCTACATTGTTCGGATCATATACTCTACATTGTTCGGATCATATACTCTACTTTGTTCGGATCATATACTCTACATTGTTCGGATCATATACTCTACATTGTTCGGATCATATACTCTACATTGTTCGGATCATATACTCTACATTGTTCGGATCATATACTCTACATTGTTCGGATCATATACTCTACATTGTTCGGATCATATACTCTACATTGTTCGGATCATATACTCTAAATTGTTCGGATCATATACTCTAAATTGTTCGGATCATATACTCTACATTTTCAAAGAGAGGCTGATGTTTTAATCACAGATTTCAAGAACATAACATTCAAATAAAACAAGATACTGCCTCGCTTTTGCTAACCACACAACTGGTCACAGATAGGCCTACACAAGTATCTACCACATCCTAGATACTCTCCACAACCACAAAAATGAATCTTTTCTAAACACTCTAGAAAGATATGAAATTTTATAGACGTACTAATATTATAATTCAAAAAATTAATGAACGAAATAGAAATCACACTCAATGGGCGAGGAAGAGAGACGGGAAGAGAGCGAAGAGAAGAGAGAAAAGCCAAGGAGAGTGGAAGGAGCGGTAGAAGGATTGAGGAGGGACAGAGGAAGAGATTGTGATGAGAAAAGGGAGAGTGACAAACAATAGAGGCAAGGAGCAGAAGGGGGAGAAAGAGAGGATGAAGGACAGGGCGATAGAGATCGATTGAGGAAGAAGAGGAAAGAGACGGGAAGGGATGTAGAGTATAGTGAGAAGAGAGGAAAAGCAGAACAGAAAAAAGGGAGTTATAGAAAGACAGACAAAGAGAAAAAATGAGAGGTGGAAAAAGAGTTGGGAAAGGGGGGAATGAGGGAGCGATAGAGACCAAGAGATCCACACGCACGCACGCGCTCGCACTGTACAAGACAAACTAAAAACAACGGTTTATGTAAAATATTTAATGCGTTACTGGTAGATAAATAGATTAGCTAGATAAACATTTTCTGGTTTTAAAAATCTATTATAAATTTGTTGTTAATTTTCCTAAAGCACTGTAGTTCTACCAATAACGTTTCATCGTCCAGACGGTATGGTTTTGGAGTGAAAATTTAAAATTGACATTTCTCTTATCGCTTTGTCTGCCAGTTTAAGAGATCGAACTGACAGATACGAACTGTTCACAATGTTATCAGGCACTGTCATGTAGCTTGACGTATGCAGTACTCCAGTCGTGATACGTTTAAAAATCAATGTTTTTCTTGAAAAGTCGACGTTTTTTTAAAATACGAGTATTTCTAGCGATAACTTTATCGGTTTCGATTTACGTTTTAATCGTGTAATTTCAACACGTTACAACCCACGACAAATATTTACTGGTCACAATATTCTGTGGTTTCTAGTTTTATCTGTCTTGATGCATTTATCTGTCCTTTGCCTATTGGAAATCGACGTATTAATCTGCCAATCAAAAGTGTCGTATTCAGATGACGTGAAATAATTTTCTTTTTAAAAAATGGGAATATTCAAATATTTTAATATGCTTTACGGGTATAAACCCGTCTCTGTAAGCCCGTTAGATTTTACTCATATAAATACAATGTTTACATAACATCAATACTTACCTGCAAACTATAAGTTATGTGTGGTTGTTTCAAGGACTGGGAGTGAGAATGCAGCCCCACTGACAGCTGTAACTATGACAGTGGGCAACATCAGTGCAGGTTATTTATTATGGTGACAGTTAAAATCCTCAGCGCGGCCCTCCGGAAGTTTTCGTTAAGGTTTCGAAATGAGGTCGGACATCCTTTGGGGTGCCCACAAACCACACACACGAACTGATTACAAACATATCTACTTACTCCGATGTTTATCTTAACCATTGTAATTTAACGTGAAACAAAAGTCAATTTTGTGAAATGTACTATCAATATTTTTATCAGCCTTTTTTTGTTTTATAAGGGTTCTAATTTCATTTTTAGACATGCTGTTTCTTCCGAGGTGTGGCGTTTTGCACTTGTTGACAAACCCCTACTCTATCCCACAGCGTCCCTCAAGGATCATGATTGTCTTCGTCCCTTGGCTCCTGGATATCATATCGAGCCACACCCTTTCGTTGGTCCCTGAAACACCACACCCACCGCAACAAGCTCATTACAACCACTTACTATGCGTTTGACCTATATAAACATCTGATTCATACAGGCACTTAGGATTCCGATGGAATCCGTATTTTATAGGTGTCTTATGACAATTATTCAAAATAAAATTGTGTGCATCTATTATTAATTTTAAGTGTGTATGTATGTCTGTTCGCACGCGCGCGCATGTGTGTGTGTGTGTGTGTGTGTGTGTGTTTGTGTGTGTGTTTGTGTGTGTGTGTGTGTGTGTGTGTGTGTGTGTGTGTGTGTGTGTGTGTGTGTGTATGTGTATGTGCGCGCGCGCGTGTGTGTGTGTGTGTGTGTGTGTGTGTGTGTTTGTGTGTGTGTGTGTGTGTGTGTGTGTGTGTGTGTGTATGTGTATGTGCGCGCGCGCGTGTGTGTGTATGTGTGTGTGTGTGTGTGTGTGTGTATGTGTGTGTGTGTGTGTGTGTGTGTGTGTGTGTGTGTGTGTGTGTGTGTGTGTGTGTGTGTGTGTGTGTGTGTGTATGTGTGTGTGTGTATGTGTGTGTGTGTGTGTGTGTGTATGTGTGTGTGTGTGTGTGTGTGTGTGTGTGTGTGTGTGTGTGTGTGTGTGTGTGTGTGTGTGTGTGTGTGTGTGTGTGTGTGTGTGTGTGTGTGTGTGTGTGTGTGTGTGTGTGTGTGTGTGTGTGTGTGTGTGTGTGTGTGTGTGTGTGTGTGTGTGTGTGTGTGTGTGTGTGTGTGTGTGCGTCTGTGTGCGAGATAAATTCTTATTATGTTTAGGCTTAAGAATGCAAATGGCCGAAGCACCAACAAAACATTCAGTCACTAGTTATATACTCCCTTGTACTATGCATTAAAGTCCTGATTTCATACTTCAATCATATTTAATTTTCTTAAACTAAATTCAAACCTAATTAATCAGAAAATGTTCTTGTTGCGAGCATTGCGACTAATCAATATTCCGCAGCTGTCCCAGATAATTAGTTCTAATATTTTGTTGACTATTTTGTCGGCACCGACACTATACTTGTTTAACTTTGAAATGATTTTCTATTTTGGTCGAGTGTTTTTGGAAATAAAAGGTCCCTGAAATGCATCAAGACAGATAAAACTAGAATCGACAGAATATTGTGACCAGTAAATATTTGTCGTGGGTTGTAACGCGGCCAAATTACACCATTAAAACGTTGTAAATCGAAACCGATAAAGTTAACGCTAGATATACTCGTATTTTAAAAAACGTCGACTTTTCAAGAAAAACATTGATATTTTTTAACGTATCACGACTGGGGTACTGCATACGATTTATTTAGTCAAGCTACGTGAGATAGAATGTCTGCTAACACTGTGGACCGTCCGTAAGTGGCATTCGATCAGATAAACTGGCAGACGAACAGATGAAAGAAATGTCAATTTTAAATTTGCACTCCAAAAATATACCGCCTCGTCGATGAAAGTAGTTAGTAAAATTACAGTGCTTTAGAAAAAGTAACAACAAATTTCCAATAGATTTTTAAATTCAAAATAACTTTATCTAGTTAATATATTTATTTACCAGTAACAATCTAAATCTTATAGAACAAGAATTGTTTTTAGTTTGTCTTCTACATATACTTTCCCGCGCGCGAGTGTGTGTGTGTGTGTGTGTGTGTGTGTGTGTGTGTGTGTGTGTGTGTGTGTGTGTGTGTGTGTGTGTGTGTGTGTGTGTGTGTGTGTGTGTGTGTGTGTGTGTGTGTGTGTGTGTGTGTGTGGTGTGTGTGGTGTGTGTGTGTGTGTGTGTGTGTGTGTGTGTGTGTGTGTGTGTGTGTGTGTGTGTGTGTGTGTGTGTGTGTGTGTGTGTGTGTGTGTGTGTGTGTGTGTGTGTGTGTGTGTGTGTGTGTGTGTGTGTGTGTGTGTGTGTGTGTGTGTGTGTGTGTGTGTGTGTGTGTGTGTGTGTGTGTGTGTGTGTGTGTGTGTGTGTGTGTGTGTGTGTGTGTGTGTGTGTGTGTGTGTGTGTGTGTGTGTGTGTGTGTGTGTGTGTGTGTGTGTGTGTGTGTG